>VMDO01010027.1:41394-73949 GCA_007922755.1 Pedetes capensis | reverse complement strand
GTGGGGGTTTCCTTGACTCTGTTAATTGTTTCTTTTGCTGTGCAGAAGCTTTTTAATTTCATGTAATCCCATTTATCTATTCTTGTTGCAATTTCTTGAGCAATTGGAGTCCTATTAAGGAAATACTTTCCTATGCCTATATGATGGAGTGTATTGCCTATCTTGCCTTCTATGAGTTTTAAAGTTTCTGGTTTTATGTTGAGATCTTTTATCCATTTTGAATTAACTCTTGTGTATATTGAGAGATGGGGGTCAGCTTTCATTTTTCTGCAGTATTTATTTGTTTTGAAGCTATTGTGAATGGGATTGTTTTTCTGTTTTCTTTTCTCCACCTCTTTGTTATTGGTATACAGAAAAGCTATTGGTTTATATATGTTGATTTTGTATCTTGCTAGTTTACTGAAAATATTTATCAGCTCTAAGAATTTGTTGGTGAAGTCTTCAGGGTCTTTTAAGTATTGGATCATATTGCCTGCAAATAGGGATAATTTGACTTCTTCCTTTCCTGTTTGGATACCTTTTATTTATTTCTCTTGTCTTATTGCTGTGGCTAATAGTTCATTTGCTACATTGAATAGCAGTGGAGACAGTAGACACTTTCTTGTTCCTGATTTTAGGGGAAATGCATTCAGTTTTCCCCCATTTAATATGATGTTGGCTGTAGGTTTTTCATATATTGCCTTTATTATGTTGAGATATGTTCCTTACATTTCTAATTTCTCCAAGGCTTTCATCTTAAAAGGATGTTGAACTTTTTCACAGGCCTATTTCTGCATATATTGATAGGAACATGTGATTTCTTTTTCTGAGCCCATTTATATGCTGTATTACAATTATTATTTTGTGTATGTTGAACCAGATTTGCATCCCTGGAATGAGACCAACTTGATCATACTGTATGATCTTTTAAATGTGTTATTGAAATTGATTTGCAAGTATTTTATTAAGGATTTTGGCATCTTGGTTTATCAGAGAAATTGTTCTGTAATTTTCCTTTTTTTGATGTATCCTTACCTGGATTTGCTATCAGGGTAACACTGGCTTCATAGAATGAGTGTGGTAGTGTTCCTTCCTTTTGTATTTTATGGAATAGTTTGAGGAGCATTGGTGTTAATTCTTCTGTAAAGGTCTGGTAGAATTCAGCAGTGAATCCATCTGGTCCAGGGCTTTTCTTTGTTGGGAGCCTCTTTATTATTCCTTCGATCTTATTACTCATTAAATGTCTATTTAAGTGGTTTATATCCTCTTGACTTACTTTTGGCAGGTCATATTTTTCTAGGAATTTATGCATCTCATCTAAGTTTTCCAGGTTCTTGGAATATAAGTTTTCAAAGTGCTCTCTAATGATTCTCTGAATTTTTTTGGGTATCTGTTGTAATATTCTTCTCCTTTGCATTTCTGATTTTCTTAATTCGAGTCTTCTATTTCTTTTAGTTAATTTGGCTAAGGGTTTGTTGATCTTGTTTATCTTCTCAAAGAACCAGCTTTCCTCATCAGTTCTTTTTATTGTTTATTTTAGTCTCCATTTCATTGATTTCTGCTCTGATATTTATTATTTCTTCCATCTGTTGTTTTTGAGTATTGTTTGTTTTTCTTTTTCTAAGAGCTCGAGGTGTATCTTAAGTTGTTGTTTGACCTCACTCTGATTTTTTAATATAGGAACTTATAGCTACAAACTTCCCTCTTAGAACTGCCTTTGATGTATCCCAAAGGTTATGGCAGGTTGTGTTTTCATTTTCATTAGATTCTAAGACTTTTAAAATTTCCTCTCTGGTTTCTTCAACATTTGTGAGTGTACTATTCATTTTCCACATTTTTGTATAGTTTCTGTAATTTCTCTTGCTCTTCATTTCTAGTTTTATTCCATTATGGTCTGATAAGATACACAAAATTATTTTTATTTTTTGTATTTGTTTTAGGACTTCATTTATGGCCTAAAATGTGGTCTATTTTAGAAAAAGTTCCATGCACTGCTGAGAAGAATTTGTGTTCTGCAGCTTTTGGGTGGAATATTCTATAGATGTTTACTAAGTCCATTTGATCTGTTGTAGCGTTTAACTCTGAAGTGCATTTGTTGATTTTTTGCCTGGATGTTCTATCTATTGATGAGAGTGGTATGTTGAAGTCATCTGCTATTATTGTATCTGGACCTATCTGTCCCTTTAAGTCAAGTAATATATATTTTTTAATGAAGTTGAGTATACCAATGTTCAGTGCATATTTATTTATAATTCTTATACCTTCTTGATTGACTGTTCCCTTTATTAATATATAGTGATCTTCTTTGTCTCTTCAGACTAGTTTTAACTTGAAGTTACTTTTTCTGATTTAAGGATGGCAGCTACTCCTCCTTTTTTGTTTTCTTTTTTGTTTTTGTTTTTGGCTTCTACTTTCTTGGTACATCAATTTCCATCCTTTCACTTTCAGTTCATAGGTGTCCTTACCACTGAGATGTGTTTCTTTCAGACAACTTGTTGGGTCTTGTTTTTTAATCCAATCTGTTAATCTATGTCTTTTAATTGGAGAGTTAAGACCATTTATATTTAGGGTTATTATTGAGAGGAGTTTGCTGGTTCTTTTAATTGTGTTGAATGTTTTCCTGGTTGAGGCAATACTATTTGTTCTTCTTTCTCCCTTATTTGTATTCAGGGTTGCTGATTTTCTCAAACATGACTGATTCTTTCCTAGTTCTCTTTAGTTTGTCTGTTCCTTCCATGAAATTCATTCTTTCTTATACTCTTGTGGGAGAGACTATTGTTCTTCCTCCTGTGTGTGTAGGAATCCTTTAAGTATCTTCTGCAATGCTGGCTTGGTGGTCATGTATTTCTTTAGTGTGTTCTTATGTTGGAATGTCTTCATTTCTCCATCAATTTTAAATGATAACTTTCATAAGTATAATAATTTTTGTTGGCAATTATTTACTTTCAGTGCTTGAATTATATCATTCCATGCTTTCCTAGATTTTATTGTTTGTGCTGATAGTTCTGATGTAATTCTGATGGATTTTTCTTTGTGAGTTGGTGTTTTTCTCTTGCAGCTGTTAATATTGCTTCTTTATTCTGTAATCTTGGCATTTTAATTATTATGTATCATCAAGAAGTTTCTTTTCTGGTCATGTCTCTTTGATGTTCTAAATGCCTCATGTCATTGGATGTCCATTTCTTTCCCCAGATTGGGGAAGTTTTCTTATATAATTTTACTAAATCAGTTTTCTATGCCTTTAGTTTTTATCTTAGCTCCTTCTTCTACCCCACGGTTTGGTATCTTGATCATGTCCCAAAGTTCTTGGGAATTGTGGTCATGTTCTTTTCTTTTCTTTTATTCATTGTTGATATCTAAATGTAGCATTTCCTCAACCTTGTCTTCCATCCCTGATAGTCTGTCTTCTGCTTCATCTAGTCTACTGGTGATATTTTCCACTCTGTTTTTTATTTGGTTTATTGAGTTCTTAATTTTCAACATTTCTGTTTGTTTTGCAAAATCTAAGTTTCCTTGCAGAGTTTATCATCCATTTTTCTGACTTTGTCTTCTCTGTTGGTGAGTTTCTGACCTAGGTCCTGTATTGATTTCCTTACTTCATTCATTTGCTTTTTTGTGTCCTCTTTGAAGTTATTGATGATATTTACAAGTAGACTTTTAAATTCTTTGTCTGACATTTCAACTATCTCAGTATCTTTAGAGTCAGTGGTTAAAGAGTCATGATTTTTTGGGGGAGGTACTTTGCTTTGGCTTTCATGTTTCTTGTATTTCTAATTTGTGATTTGTACATCTATATGGTTGGATATTACTTCCTGCTTTATTTTGGGATGTTCTTAGTAAAATGCTTTCTCTTGTTATTACAATCTCTATTGCTACTCTTTGGATAAGGGTTCGATTTCTCCTCCCCCATGGGAAGTTGTGGCTGGATATGTGTCCTGCTCAGTCCCTCTTTCTGTTGTGTTCTGTTTTGCAGCCTGGGTCCATTTCACAGTGTGTGGTTTCTGTGCTTTTTGGGTTTTATATTCAGGGTTGAATATAAAAGAGGCCACTCCTTCCTGTTGTAACTGCTTTGTTTTACCACATCACAGAGACATTGCCTTTAATCCACTATCTTAAAACAGAAGTCTGATTCATTTATTTCTGTGTGTACAAATAAGGGATGCCATATTGATAGGCATGCTTCATAGGAGGGAATAAAATTATTCTCAGGGTCTAGGGGTATCCAATTCAAATAGTACTAACAAAGACACACCTGTACTTTTGAGCCCATCACTAGCTAATCTTCTACATCCATTTTTCCATTTGGGGATTAAGTAAAAGGCTATGGTTGTTTCAACAGAAACTTACTCTAAAGACCAGAAAATAAAGCTGTATGTGGTGGGTCATGCCTGTAATCCTAGCAACTTGGGAAACAGAGGCAGGAGGATTGCAAGTTTGAGGCCAGAGGCAACCTGCATATCTTAATGAGACCTTGTCTCAAGATAAACAATTTAAAAGGAAGCTAGGGATTCAGCTCAGTGGTAGAGTGCTTGCACAAGTATACATGACATCCTGGGCTCTGTCCCCTAGTACCACAAGACAACAATGACAACAACAACAACAACAACAACAACAACAACAAATAGTTCAAAATGCACTTATTACTGGATCCATATTCATATATTCATATATAAATAGAGGAATATCTTGTCAAATAAATGTCCCAAAGAGTCCCATTGTACTTCATTGTTCCAGTTCCCTATTTGATAAAAGGAATCAACTTTGCATTTTTTTCTTGTTGATATTTGTTGATACTAACAGTACCAACCAGTCAGTGACTGTAGAAGTTCAATGAGAAGAGAAGGTCTAGATTGGGGAGGGTAGCTCAGGGAGGGAGCACTTTCACAGCATACCCCAGGCCCTGGGTTTAGTCTTGTACTGTTCCTTTTTCTTGCATCTTACAAATTTTATGTTTAAGAAACTAATATAAAAGGGATGATTTGATTGCCGATTCTTGCATTAGGCAGAGAAGAGGTTGTTATTACCATCTCTGGTTTATTGTTATTAGTTTCCCCAGTCTCGTTCATTTGAGGATCAAAGGCTTTATTTAATGATCTTGAACTCTGGTCCATTACAAGGCAGCATATACCTCTAACAATAAGCCACTGGGCCTTCTGTGTTCTTGTTAATTACACAATGTCATAGTGTACATGCTGTTCTTTTGACTAGTATAATGATATCTAAGCTTCTGTTTTTGATAAGAGTAACTTCATTCTAAACACTGCCATTAAAAATAGAATGATTCTTCCATTATTTGCAGTCCTTTACTGATAGTTGATGTACATTTCTTTGGTTTCTAAACCCATGCCACAGTACTCTCCTTGCAAAAAACAGAGCTGAATTGTATGTTTTTTGTTTGCCATGGAAAGCAATTATTGTCTGTGTCTACAAACGAAAGGAGTTCTTTTCCACATAGGAATAGGTAGTGTATTTTACATTACTGGTGTAACATGAATTGCCTTTTTTGTTTGTTTGTTTTTGGGACAGGATATATAGCTCAGGCTGGCCTGAAATATACTGTGTAGCCCAGGCTAGCCTTGAACTTGAAATCCTCCTGCCTGGGGTTACAGGTGTGCACAACCACACCCAAAACATGAATTACTTTTTTAAAGTGAAAATAATTCCTTTTAATACAGAAACCTATAGAGGTTACAAAAGCAATCACATAATAAACCAAATAATAAAAAGATCAGTTACAGTGCTTGGCTTTGTCACATGGTCATAGTTTTGGGAAAACTTTGACTTTATTTGATATGATAGGTATATGTTTGATAGAGTATGAAGGAAAGGATCTGTTGGATGGACTAAATTGCCTTTTCTCCCCCATTCTTTGGTAAAATTGGAATTACTTTTCTTTTTGAAATAGTTAATTAGCTAAAAATGCAACCCATGAGAAAATGAAGAATATATTTCATGAAATTTGACATTTTATTTTTAAGAATTGAAATTTTTTTACACATTGATATACTTGTGGTTTTTTCACTAAAAAGATTCTATATCATAGCCACTTGTTATGTACCAGAAAAGAACACAGCATAAGATTGCTTCAGTTTCTAACTTTTTAATACTACAGATGATTTTAATTTTTGAACATTTACCATTTCTGCTTACATGAGCTATTATTATATTTGTGAAGTGTTTTTGGCTTAAACAACTTTGAGAACAGAGATTAACATTAAAAGATTAACATTAAACAGAGATTAACATTAAAAGATTGTAGCCCCTCAAACACTACCTGCTGGTTACTTAAATTTTATATGGACTCCATACAATGTTAATAATGCAAACATGTATATTTTGATACATACTAACATTCATAATTCTCAGCATGCACATATATTGTAGCCATGCTAAGATAACAACTATTCAACTGTTCAAACAACAGTAGCTGGTTTGATGTTTAAAAGAAACACTTGCTAGCTAAAGGACATTTCTCTCAAGCATGGATTGGAAACCTTGTTGAGTATACTAAGTGATTCCATCTGAACTGCAGAAATCACTATGGGTTACGTTTTCACTTTGCACATATGACAAAGCCCACTGGCTGGAGTAGGCTTTGAAAAGGATATTTCTGGCTGAGCTTTTGGAAGACTGCATTCTAAAAAGTGAAACATAAAAAACTTCTATTCACTGCTTGCACATTGAAAGCATATGGTCAGAGGAAACAAGATGAACTGTAAAAAGCTTGTAAGAGGAAAACACTAAAATGTGTGTGCAATTTTGATTTATTCTATTTGTAGTAGGCTTAAAAATCATTATACTTAATATTTTAAGAGCCAATATCTCTTAAAAAAGGAGATTTAGAATTAGCCTCAAACATTATGGAGAATAATATACATTGGTATAACTTAAGAAAATAGTTGACATTGTTACTTTTATGAATATTTAATCACAACGGTATATTGATTGAATACTTACTGAGTGAAGACATGAGAAATTGAGGTGAATCAATGTCTTTTTCTTCTTTGAGGAAATGCAGTCTAGGTTGGAAAACACTGAATGTCAGGCAAAATTTTCTGAACATGAATCCTTGCTTTGCCTTTGACTAACTTTGTCCATATAAAATAATATTCTTTTAGCATGGGGTTTCCCCTCAAAATATCATTGTATGTTTGCCTGATCTTGTCATTGTCAGTAATGAACTGGTATTTAGAAGTGGCTTAAGCTCCTGGTAAGAAAGCCATTTTTATAAATTCAGAGTATTATTTTTATTGTGTGCAGTAACTGAGCAGACCATGTTGGAGCTTATGAACCACATATGGCATTGGAAAATGAGGAGTACTCAGAAATAGTTATAAAAGCCTTTAGTTAGGATTTACCATGGGTTTCTCTCATGAAAGTCTTTGCTCAGTACTGTTAGAATTACTAGGTAAACACATGGTAATGTCCCAGCCAAAAGGAAGGAGAGAAACCAATGTAAGAAACCAACCTGAGCTCTTTGCAGCGTCTACTGCAAGAATGAAGAACATTTTCAGCAATCATACTGTCAACATCCTAGAAAATGTTGACACCACTGGAGTGGGACAGATGATTATTGTGAACCCCTACCCCCTGCAAACAAAAACAAAAACAAAAATCGCAGCCCTACAGAGGGGCTTCAGTAACATCAGTGTGGAACTCAGTCTCCTTGGATAGAAAAAGAGGTGACTCTAGCTTGGCATATATGGTGGGGAAATAGAAAGGAACCAGCTAGTGTTCACGCAGTCTGTAGTCAAGGTTAAGTCGAGGTCTGTGTATATGGACTATCCCATCACTGTCTCCAGGTTAACGGGCCTCTCATGGGACCCGTGGAGAGCTGAAATTTCTTGGGTAAAAAATATGTGTTTAGAGTTCAGATGAGGTGAGGTATTGCTTGTTTAGTTTTTCAAGACCAGAAAGATGAGTTAATCTTTGAAGGAAATGAAATTAACTTGTTTCAAATTTAGCTGCTTTGACTCAGCAATCCACAACAGTTAAAAACAAGGATATGAGAAAGTTTTTGGATGCTATCTATGTCTCTGAAAAAGGAGCAATTCATCAGGCTGATGAATAAGATCTAAGAGTTGTCCAGCTACAGAAATAAGGTCTTGGTTTATAAGACCAATTTGTGATATTTTAATGATTCAGTGAAAAACCTTCATGGGGAGCGGGGAGAAGTCAACATGAGTTAAATCCTGACTTGTGCCATGTGCTGTGCTGGTGATCACCTTACCTCATGTAAAGAACTGTGTCAGTTGAAAGCCTCATGGTACCATTTTTTGAGCTCTTATTATGTGCTAGAGATTTTGCTGAAAGTCTAATAACTGTACTTTATTTTACAGTTGAGGAAACTAAAGTTTAAAAAAGTTCTCAAGGGCATATTGCTGATGAGTGGCAGAGCACACATTTCATACGAATATTGCTTCACAGTTGGGAGCAATACCTCTGAACAGGAAATAATAAGAAGGGTTCAAAAGTTGGGTATCATGGCATAGTTTTAAAAAAAAGACATTTCTGTGTTGAGGGATAATGGGAGGATGCCACTGGTCCTTTTTGAATGTGAGCCTATGTTGCCAAATGTGAGAAGCTCTCTGAGATTGAGATTTGAGGCTATTCTCGGTGGGCATGCATTTGAGGTTTGCATGTGTGTTGGAGTCTTAGAGTGTCAGATTGAGTATTGTTGTGGTGATTCTTGTTTGTAAAACTACCTTGTACACAATTGTGTCTATCAACATAAAGGCGAGATTTATGCTGTTTTGAGCATATTTATGTGTGTGAAATATGAAGATAATTGATTTTCTGGCAGACATGTGAGAAATGAGTTCTACAAGATACATGCCTTTATACATATATTATTTGCTTAGCATACATTATTCAATTCATGTATTTACTATGCACATTTAATCTTATACTGAGTAGTATTAAGCAAATGCTAGTGTCCTTTTTAATTCTGAAATTTACATGGAGTAATAGTAATAAAATGAAGCACTCGGAGTCCACCTTTACATGTCATAAAATTTCACTTGGCTAAGGATAAGGGGAAAGAAATCATGTTTTATGGTTTCGATTTAGACTAAGAAATTTGTTTTACAGCTATGAAATTAAAGCCATATACCTTTCCTAAAGTGTAAGAAATCTAAAAAATCTAAAAAAAATCTAAAATCTAAAGCATCTCTTAGAAGTATACAGCACTTTTTTGCACATGCAGTTTTTCCTGCTCAGGTTGCATTTACCAACTGATGGCATATCAACCACAACCAGACTCTATGCTGAGGCTTGATCTGCTGCCACTTTCACTGTAAAGCCCTGCTCTGTTATACCTACAGAATTTGTTTGTACCTTATCTTTAATTATTTCATGTGTTTAGTTATGGTGTAATGATCTATTTTTTTTTTTGTTTCTGGACCTCAGTTCTTCTTTCTTAAGGTTGGGACCATATTTTATATTTTTAATCTCTAGTACATTGCTAAGTTTCAGACATACACCAAGCAGTCAATGTCTGGATTGAATGAATCTGCTAATTATATTTTGACTTTCAAAAAACTATGTATGAGATTGAAGTCACTGAATATTGTGAACCCTATAAGGAAAGTATTTATTTTATTTTTTATTTTTTGCAGTACTGGGAGGTTGAGCTCATGGCCTAACACATGTTATGCAAGTGCTTCACCCCTGAGCCACCTTCTGCCAGCCCCTTTTTAAAAAATTTTGAGACAGGGTCTTGATAAGTTGTACAGACTGCCTGGCCTTGAGCTTGTGATCCTCCTCCTTCAGCTTCCTGAGTTGCTGGGATTACAGGTGTATGCCTCAGTTTCCAGCTCAGAAAGCATTTATTTCAAAGATAGGTTAATTGAAATTGATACCCCTTTTCTTTTGGGCATTCAGTCTTATCAGAAAGAGAAAAGTATTAGAGGAAACTACTCTCTACTATAGGGAGTTATGTACTTGTTCAGAGTAATTCTCTTCCTTTTAAGTTACCCATTTTGTTGAAAGAAATTGTAGAGCATTATAATTCTAACAAATCTAGAGTACGTCAGGCAATTCACATAACTAAAGATAAATATTCTATACTGTTCATTACTAAAGTGAGTTTTTAATTGCTTATGAACTCTTAAACACTTTTTAACAGCCCTAAAAACCTTGCCAGAGTTGCTGTTGTTCATTGAAGTATATGGCAAATTTAAATCTGGAAGCACATTCATGTTTGAATTTTTTAAAAAGGAGAATATTTATTTACTTATTTATTTATTTGTGGTACGTGGGGGTTGAACCCAGGGCCTCACACATGCTTTGAAAGCACTATATCACTGGGCTGCATCCCAGCCCAATTTTTACTGTTTTTTATGTTGAGACAGGGTCTTGTAAGTTATGCAGGCTGTCACTGGCCTCAACCTTGTGAACCTCCTACCTCTACCTTCTATAAAAGGAGAATTCTTTGAAAAAGAAATTGTAATTACATTTGAGGAAACGGAATGATGGAAATAAAAAATACATGTCTTTATTAAAAGGAATACTCTGGGTTTTTTTTTGCAGTACTGGGGGTTGAACCCAGGGCCTTGCACTTGCATGCTTTGCAAGTGCTGGACCACTGAGCTATACCCCCAGCCCATTTTTTTACATTTTGAGATAGGGTCTCGCTAAGTTATGCAGACTGTTTCTGGTCTTGAACTTGTGATCCTCCTGCCTCCACCTCCCAAGCTGCTGGGATTACAGGTATGCACCACCATGCCTGGCTAAATGAATGAACAAGTATAGCATAAGAAATTTAATCCCCAAAACAAATTTTTTGATATATACAATGCAACATGTGGGTCTTTGTAAATTAAAGGAAGCCATTGTGTAGTTAACAGGAAGAGGCATTATGATGCATTTGAATATATTTTGGCCTTTTATCTGTATAGTATGAACTCTTTTGAAAATTGAAACTTTTTTCTTATTTTGTATGCATGTATCTGTCTAAGAAGAAGTCAGAGACTTAAGCACCTGACTATTGATGGAAATGACATTGTGGGTTCTGCCTTTTAAATTTCTTCATCTTTTTTTATAACCAAGGCACCAAATTGATTCTGTACTTGATTTAAGGGGAAAATTTGGGAGAGTGTTCTTCCCTCTACTTTCACAGGGCCTTGCTGTATAGCCCAGACTTGCCTTGAACTTACTATGCCTCACTCTCCCAGGCATTCAAATATGTGCCACCACATCTGGCTTTGGGGATAATTTGTAGGATAGCATACTGTGTGGAATTATATGACCTTTTTAACCCATGAGATGAAGGATCAGGGTTATTGCTCTGATTTCCTTATGGTTCTTTAGGTTTTCCCACAGGGAATTCTAGTGACATAGGAAATTAATCAAGGGATACTTCATTATCATCTTTACCATCATTGCCTTAATTTGGGCCTTCCCTATTGCCTGCCTGCATTATGGAAAGAGCTATCCTACTGGTCTGTATGCCTCTCTTTTTTTTTTTTCCCCTTAGTATTGGGGGTTGTACCTAGAGCTTCACCCATGCCAGGAAAGTACTCCACCACTGAGCTACACCTCAGCCCCTTTTGTGTTTTTAATTTTGAGACAGGGTCTCACTAAGTTGCACAGGTTGCTCTGGCCTCAGACCTGTGTTCCTCCTGGCTCACATTCCTGAGTCACTGGGATAATAGGAGTCCACCATGGCTCCCCACTGTATGCCTCTTATCTTGCTCCCTTGGCTCCTTCCATTCTCCATTCTGATACTTTAGGTAGGTCTATTAGAAGAACAAATCTGATCATGTCTTTTGTCTGCTTGAATTTCTTCATGGTTCCCATCACTTGTAAAGAGAATAACAGGGTCTCTTGTATGTCTTTGTTCCTGCTGAGCTCTCTAGTCTGTTTATACTTTGGATGACAACTCAGATGAATGTTTTCTTAGAAAATTAGTTTACTATTTAAAATCAGTAAATTAAAAGTTGGATATATTTAAGATGTACATTAATGATGTGTTGATGTGTGTGTGTATATATATATATATGGATAGATAGATACACACACACTATGGAATAATTAAATCAAGCTAATTAATAATTTGGGGGTTGGGGTTTAGCTCAGTTGGTAGAGTACTTGCTCTGTGCATTCTAAGGCCCTGAGTTCTATCCCAAACACTGAAAATATGGGAGAAGGGCCTGGCAGCCCACTCTCCAAACAATCCTGAAACAGCCATTGAAAACCCTATGAATACCAGATAAGACTAACATAGTGCTGGGCATGGCCCAGTGTAGTGTTTTGGCCTGTTATACATAGGGACACTATGAGTCAGACCTGACTCAACAGCATCTAACAACAACAATTAATAATTTAATCAAGGTAATTATCATGTTGTATTTGCAATGCAAAGATCCTTAGTCTGACAAAATTCTGTCATGTGATCTCCAGCATTGATTCTATTAACAAGGCCATATTTTCTAACTACTGAGCCTTTTTTGTTTCCAACTTTTACATTCTAGTAACTAGCAATTATCAGTGCATCCTGATTGTATGTTTGATCAATTTCACACTGCACAAGCTGGTGAAAGTCTTCCCTTTCTTCATTTGTGGCCTTACTGATGGATGTGTAAATATGAATAATAGTCATATTAATTGGTCTTCCTTGTAGTTGTATGGATATTATTCTATCACTGACTGCATTGTACTTCAGGACAGATTTTGTGATGTCTTTTTCGATGGTGAATATAACCCCAATTCTCTTTGTCATTCCTGGCATAGTAGACCATATGATTATCTGATTCAAAATCACCCATACAATTCCATTTTAGCTCATTGATGCCCAGAATGTTGATGTTTATGTGATTCATTCCCCTTTTGATGAATTCTAATTTTCCTAGATTCATACTATGTACATTCCACGTTCCAATTATTAATGGATGTTTACAGTTGTTCCTTCTTGTTTTGAGTTTTGCTACATCAGCAAATGGAGGTCTCTGGGACTTTACTCCATTCTCTTAATTAAGGTAGACTCTACTTTGAGGAGACAACTCTTCCCAAGTTGTTTTTTTAGTGGCTTCCATCCTGGGATGGCGGCTCATTTTTCGGCATTATCTCTGACAATGTTTCTCTGCTACTCATAGAGTTTTCAGTGACTGATTATTTTGGGAATAGGTTGCCATGTCCTTCTCCTAGTCTGTCTTAGTCTGGAAACTCACCTGAAACCTATCCACTATGGGTGATCCTGGTGGTATCTGTAATACTGGTGGCATAGATTTCAGCATCACAGCAACATGCAAGCCCCTATAGTCCGGCAAACTGACACATTTTTTCACCAACATAAATGGCGACTATACCCATGGAATTCACCAGATAGAACATATAGGAACCAAATTGATTACATTTATGGAAATAGAGGATGGGAAATCTCAATATCATAAATCAGAATCAGATTAGGTCTTGACTATGGATCAGACCATCAACTGCTCATATGCAGGTTTGAAATGAAACTGAAGAAAATTAGAAGTCTATGAGAGCCAAGGTATGACCTTAAGTATATCCCACCTGAGTTCAGAGACTACCTCAAGAACAGATTTGATGTTTTAGACACCAACGATCAAAGAATAGGCAAATTGTGGCATGACATCAAAGATATCATTCATGAAGAGCACAAAAGGTTAAAAAAAAGGTGGGAAAAAAAGAATGAAATTGCATGTCAAAAGAGAGTCTGAAACTTACCTTTGAATGCTGAGCAGCTAAAGTAAAAGACGTGACAGAGTTAAGGAACTAGATTTCAAAGGGCAGCTCCAGAAGACAAAATCAAATATTATAATAGCATGTGCAAAGAGCTGGAGATAGAAAACCAGAAAGGAAGAACATGCTCTGGTTTTCTTAAGCTTAAAGAATTAAAGAGAAAAATCAAGCCTCAAGTGGCAATACAGGGAAAATATTAAACAAAACAGGCAACATCAAATGAAGGTGGAAGGAGTACACAGAATCATTATACTCAAAAGAATTGGTGGATGACCAACCACTTCAAGAGGTTGCATATGATCAGGACCCACTGGTACTGAAGGAAGAAGTGAAAACTGCCTTGACAGAATTGGCAAAACACAAGGCTCCAGGAGTTGATGGAATAGCAATTGAGATGTTTAAATAAACAGATGCAGCACTGGAAGTGTTCACTTGTCTATGCCAAGAGATTTGGAAACCACCTACCTGGCCAATTGCCTAGAGGAGTGCAATATTTGTGCCTATTCCTAAGAAAGGGAATCTAACCGAATGCAGAAATTATCACACAATTTCATTAATATCTCATGGAAGTAAAATTTTACTAAAGATCATTCAAAAGTGACTGCAGCAGCATATTAAGAAGGAACTACCAGAAAAAAAATGTATGTGCACACATATACATAATATATACATTATATATACATAACATATGTATATACACACATATACATAATATACACATAATATATAAGTATATACACACATACATAATATATATATTTTGTATTTATGTGTGCACATATGTGTATATATACACACACATACACACACGCATGCCGGAAAATGCTTTTTTTTTTTTTTTTTGTGGCACTGGGGATTGACCCAGGGCCTCGCACTTGCATGCTCTGCAAGTGCTGGACCACTGAGCTGCACACCCAGCCCATTTTTCTTTTTTACTTTTTTTTCAGACAGGGTCTCACTAAATTTGCACAGACTGCCTCTGGTCTCGAACTTGCGATCCTCCTGCCTCCACCTCCCAAGCCGCTGGGATTACAGGCATGCGTCACCACTCCCGGCCAAAAATGCATTTTTGATAAGCACTCTTAAGTGGCTTATGGGCCACTTTGGAAACATTGCTCTGGTCATTTGTTTTTAGCTTTCATTTCTTTCCCAAGGTATCTAAAGGCCACAACACATTCTCTTTAGTAATGACTTGATGACAGTGATTCTTATTCTTAAGTTGAGAAAAGAGGTGGAAGGTGAACCTATAAATTCTCATTGGCCAATGAATATCAGTGAAGTTTGAAAAAAAATGATCTTTGCTCTCACTCCCTTAATAATTTGTATCCCAGGAGAAGAAAAAATTTGTCCTATACTCTCCAAGGTAGAGATTTTTTTTTCAATAGAATTTTTAATGTAAGCTTGGGAGGTGATTTGTTGTGGATTTAAAATTGTTAGATTGTGATCACTTTTAGGGTTTAAACAAGTACACAGGTCTAACTTTTGTTAGGCATTTTTGTGATCTTATATCTCTTAGGTGTTTAAAAAAATGTTAGATAAGTACTGTAGCTTAGGGAAATCTCTTTTCCCATTTGTTATATAGTAAAAAGAAAAGGATCTAAGTGCCATACAAAATATGTATTTATGTTATAAAGAAGAAATTAATACTCAAAAATTTTGAAAATTATATATAATTACCATATGATTCAGAAGTTCTACTTCTGGATATATGTCCAAAAGAAGTGAAAGCAGTCACTTGAAGAGATACTTGTATACCCAGGTTCATAGTACCATTGACTCATAATGCCCAAAAGATGGAAACAGCCCAAGTATCTGACAGATGAATAGATAAACAAAATGTGATTTATGTATGTGTAATGGAGTATCATATCAGCCATAAAAAGTGCTGATATGCTCTACAATATGGATGAACTATAGAGACACTATTGTAAGTGAAATAAGCCAGTCACAAAAGGACAAATATTGTATGATTCTTTTTCCTTTTTTTTCTGTGTACTGGAAGTTGAACCCATAGTCTCATGCATGCTAGTTAAACAGTTTATCACTAAGCGATACCCCATTCCTATATGATTCTTTTTATATGAGGTTGCTAGAATGGTCAAATTCATAGAGACGCACAGTTGAATGGTGGTTTCCACAGGCTGGGGGAGGGAAAATGGGGAGCAGTGTTTGATGAATACAGAGTTTTAGTTGGGAAAGATGAAAAAGTCTGGAGATGGATGGTGGTGATAATTATAAAAATATGCAAATATACTTAATGCCATGGATCTGTACATTAAAAATGGTTAACATGGTAAATTGTATGCTATGTATCACATTTTTTTTTCCAGGACTAGGGGTTGAACCCAGGGCTTCACACATGCTAGGCAAGTTCTCTACCACTGAACTGCACCTCTAGCCCCCCGCCTTTTTAAAATTTAAGTAGTGTATAGAATAGGTTTATTAAAAATAGTACAACTTAAAGGAGTAATTACAAGGAAAACTAAGGCACCTGAAGAAGGTTAGGAAGATCTGCAAAGGAACTTGGAAAAACCTGTGTTGCCTGCCATAAAGATGTCTCTTTCCCAGGGGAAGGAAAGAAAGCCAGAGTACAGGAAACGTAAGCAGATTTTTTTGAAGGAAAGGTGCCTTGAATAGAGAGAGAAAGTGGTGGGCCCGAGAGAAGGGAGAGATGTGCATGTGGTCATTGGAGAGAGAAAAACAGAGGAAGGGGGGAGGGAGAGAAGAAGGGAGGAATAGAGGAAGAGCCCTTTTTTGTTTTAATTATTATTATTTTTTTATTTTGAGAGAAGGTCTCCCTAAGTTATGCAGGCTGCCTTTGATCTCCAACTTGCCATTTTCCTGTCTCATCCTCTCAAATTGCTGGGATCACAGGCATGCACAACTGTGTCCAGCAGTTTTATCCCAATTTAAAGAAAACGTTGTTAGATGCTGTTCAATTGATACTGAATCACAGAAACCCTATTTACATCAGGGCAAAACACTATGAGACACTGTGTCATGCCCGGCACTATGTCAGTGCTTCTCTGCTATTCATAGGGTTTTCAATGGCTGAATATTTCAGGAGTGGGCTGCCAGGTCCTTCTCCCATTTAAAGAAAATACATAGTATCAAAAAGTAAGTGAATAAAGAAGAACCTTGTTTCTCATGACCATCCTTGTACATCACTGTGTTTCAGAACAGCTATCATATATACCCTTTTCCCTATTGAATATGAGGCTCTATGTGGTTGAGTGAACATTCCAGTAAAACAGAAACTCTTGGTGTGGCATGAAAGACAAATCTAATGAACACTTCTTTCCAACAGAGGAACTTTATTGCACATTCTCATTCTATATCAGATGTTTCAAAACAACTATTGCATATAACTTTTCCTCTTCTGGTTATAAGGCTGTTGGGTGAATAGTATATGTTCCTATAAAACAAACTCTTGATGCTGGGTGAAGGTGCATCTAATGGGCACTTATTTCCAAGAGAGGAAGCTTAGTTCACATGCACATCATTTTATATCACTAGTTTTAGAGCAAATCTTTTTTAATTGGAAATTTTTAATGTACACCTTAATGTGATTCATTCTAACATGCTTTTCATTGTGACATTTCCAAAATATATGCATTTTGTTGTACATTATACATATAAGTTCCCCCTTACCCTCTTGTGTGCTTCCCCCCGTCCCAACCCCCCACCAAACACTTCTCTTCCATTTGCTTATCTTTTTATGGTAATATTTTTCTGTATATCCTTGGGTTCCAGTTCGGTTTAAGATAGAAACTTTTTCTGTAATGAACTTTCTTTTTACATTGTCAGAACAATTACATGAATTTTCTAGTCCATCTATAATAATATCATTCTTAGCTTTTTTTTTTTTTTATTATGTTCTGACCTCTGCATAGGATTTTTTCCTTCTTACAATTTTGATTCAGCTCCCACATATGAGTGAGAACATGTGGTGTTTCCCTTTCTGAGCTTGTGTTGGTTCACTTAAAATAATTTTCTCTAATTCCATCCATTTTGCTGTGAATGGCCTTATTTCATTTTTTTTTGATTGCTGAGTAGTATTCCATTGTGTATATGTACCATAGTTTTTTTTTTTTATCCACTCTTCTGTTGATGGGCACTTTGGTTGATTCCATATCCTTGCTGTTGTGAAAAGTGCAGCATTGAATATGGAAATGCAGGTGTTTCTGTGGTATAATGACTCATCTTCCTTTGGGTAAGTTCCCAATAGTGTTGTTATTGTTGTTAGGTGCCATGAGTCGGTATCCGACTCATAGCAACCCTCATAGGGTTTTCAATGGCTGACTGTTTTGGGATTGCCTTGGGAGTGGATTGCCAGGCCCTTCTCCCATTTTTGCGGTGCTGGGAATCGAACTTGGGACCTCAGAGACTGCAGCGCAGTACTCTACCAACTGAGCTAAATCCCAGCCCCCCAAAAGTGTTATAGCTGGGTAAAATGGTAGATTTATTTTCAGTTTTTTAAGATACCTCCATATTGATTTCCACAGTGGGTGGACCAATTTACAACTCCACCAGCAATGTAAGAGTGTTCCCTTTTCTCTGCAACCTCGCCAGCATTGGTTATTATTTGTTTTATTAATCTTGACCATTCTTATTGGTGTAAGGTGAAATCTCAGAGTTGTTTTAATTTGCATTTCCCTAATGGCTAGGGATATTGAACATTTTTTCATGTGTTTCATGGCTTTATGGACCTCTTCACTTGAGAACTATCTGTTCAGTTCCTTTGTCCATTTGTGTACTGGGTTATTTGTTTTCTTGGGTATTTTTTCTTAAGGTCTTTATAAATTCTGGTAATTAGACCTTAGTCCGATGTATAGGATGCAAAATTTTTTCCCCATTCAGTAGGGGTTTCCTTGACTCTGTTAATTGTTTCTTTTGCTGTACAGAAGCTTTTTAATTTCATGTAATCCCATTTATCTATTCTTGTTGCAATTTCTTGAGCAATTGGAGTCCTATTAAGGAAACATTGTCCTATGCCTATGTGTTGGAGTGTATTACCTATCTTGTTTTCTACTAGTTTTAAAGTTTCTGGTTTTATGTTGAGATCTTTTATCCATTTTGAGTTAACTCTCATGCATATTGAGGGATGAGGGTCAGTTTTAATTTTTCTGCAAGTGGATGTTCATGTTTCCCAGCACCATCTTTGAAAAGGCTATCCTTTTTCCAGTTTACTTGCTTTGCTCCTTTGTCGAAAATAAGGTGGCTATAGGTGTGTTGAGGTATTTCTGGGTTTTCTATTCTGTTCCAGATGTCTTCAGGCCCATTTTTGTGCCAGTACCAAGCTGTTTTTGCCACCACTGCCTTATAGTATAGCTTGAAGTCAGGGATTGTGATTCTACCTACATTAGTTTTGCAGTTTAAGAGTGTTTTGGCTATACGTGGTCTTTTGTGATTCCATATGAATTTTTGGATCATTTTTTCTATTTCTGTAAAGTCAGTCAGTGGAATTTTAATGGGGATTGCATTAAATCTATAAATTGCCTTTGGTAGATTTATAAATCTATAAATTGCCTTTGATAGCCATTTTTACTATATTAATTCTCCCTATTCAGGAGCAGGGGAGGTCCTTCCATTTTTTAGTGTCCTCTGCTATTTCTTCCTTTAATTTTTGAAATTTTGAAATTTTCCTTGTAGAGATCTGAAGGGTCTTTGGTTAGATTGATTCCAAGGTGCTTAATTTTCTGGTGGGCTATCATGAAAGGTATCTTTTCTGAAATTTCCTTCTCTTCCTGTTTGCAGTTGGTGTAAAGAAAAGCTATTGATTTTTTTGTGTTGATTTTATATCCTGCCACTTTGCTGAAGGAGTTGATTAGATCTAAAAGTTTTCTCAATGAGGTTTTGGGGTCTTTTGGGTATAGAATCCTATCATCTGCAAATAAGGATAATTTGACCTCTTCATGGCCAATCTGTATCCCTTTGACTTTTTTCTCTTGTCTGATTGCCCTGGCGAGGACTTCAATTACTATGTTAAATAGAATAGGAGAAAGAGGACATCCTTGCCTTGTTCCAGATCTAAGAGGAAATGGTTTCAGTTTTTCTCCTTTTAATATAATGTTGGCTGTAGGTTTGTCATAGATGTCTTTTATGATATTAAGGTATTTGCCTGTTATACCTATCTTCTCCAGGGTTTTTTTTTTTTATCATGAAAAGATGTTGCACTTTGTCAAAGGCTTTTTCAGCATTAATTGAGATGATCATGTGGTTTTTGTTTGCCAGTTTCTCGATATGTTGAATTACATTAATTGATTTCTGCATGTTGAATCATCCTTGCATCTGTGGAATAAATCCCACTTGGTCATGGTGAATAATCTTTTTAGTATGTTGCTGGATTTGGTTTGCCAGTATTTTGTTACAGATTTTTGCATCTATATTCATAAGGGAGATGGGACTATAATTCTCTATCTTAGATGAATCTTTTCCTAGTTTAGGTGTCAGGCTGATGGTAGCTTTGTAGAATGAATTTGGGAGTGTTCCCTACTTTTCTACTTTTTGGAGTAATTTGAGGAAGACAGGTATTATATCTTTTTGAAAGTTTGGTAAAATTCTGCTGAGAACCCATCAGGATCTGGGCTCTTCTTTGTTGGGAGACTTTTTATTACCTTTTCTATTTCCGTATAGGTAATGGGCTTGTTTAGGTCACTTATGTTTTCTGGGGTTAGCTTTGGTAAGTCATATGTGTTAATAAATTTATCCATTTTTCTGTATTTTCATATTTTTGGGAATACAATCTGTCATAGTAATCCCTGATGATTTTCTGTGTTTCATTGTAGTCAGTAGTTATGGACCCGTTTTTCTTTGTAATCCTTACTATGTTAGTTTTTCCCTTTTTCTTTTTGATGAGATTGGCCCGAGGAGTGTCTATTTTATTAATCTTTTCAAAGAACTAGCTCTTAGTCTTATTAATTTTTGAATTATCTTTTTACATTCTAATTGAGATATTTCTCCCTTTATTTTTGTAATTTGTTTTTGGATGCTCCTTTAGGATTGATTTGTTGTTGGATTTCTAGTGTCTTAAGGTGTGTCATTAGGTCATTTATTTGGCTCTTCTTTACCTTATTGATGAAGGCACTTAATGCTATAAACTTCCCTCTTAAAACTGCCTTTGCTGTATCCCATATGTGTTGGTAGGATGTGTTTTCATCATCATTTGATTGCAGGAATTTTTAAAATTCCATTTTGATTTCATCAACAACCCATTGGTCATTCAGCAGTGTATTATTCAGTCTCCATGAGTTTGTAAAATTTCTGGAATTATTCTTGCTCTTAAGCTCCAATTTTATTCCCTTGTGATCTGATAAGGAACAGGGGATACTTTCTGCTTTTTTGTATTTGTTGAGGGAATTTTTATGGACTAGCATATGATCTATCTTAGAAAACATTCCATGTTGAGCTGAGTAGAATGTGTATTCCTCATCGTGTGGATGAAATATTCTGTATATAACTGTGGGATCCAACTGGTTTAGGGTGAAGATTAGATTTGATGTTTCTCTGTTGATTTTTCATTTTGATGACCTGTCTCTTGACAAAAGTGGTGTATTGAAGTCTCCCATTATTATTGTTTCTGGTCCATTAAGGTTCTTTATATTCCATAAAGTTTGTCTTATAAAGCTAGGTGCCCCAGAGTTTGGGGCATAAATATTTAGGAGCATTATTGGTTCCTGATTGACTGTTCCTTTTACTAAAAGGTAGTGTCCTTCTTTGTCTCTTCTAATTAGTTTTGGGTTGAAATTTAATCTAATAGAATTGCAACCTGCTTTTTTTTGTTTCCCCCCTGATTGGTATATTGTTTTCCAGCCATTAATTCTCAGTCTATTGCAGTCTTTGTGAGTTAGATGAGTTTCTTGAATACTACATATTGAAGGTTTATGTTTTTTCATCCAATTAGCCAGTCTCTATCTCTTAATTGGTGAGTTAAGACCATTTATATTAATAGTGATTATTGAGTAGTATCTATTGTTATGCATCCAATCATTACATGTTACTGGTTTATGAATCATGGTTGCTTTGTTCCTTTCTTGGATTGCCCTCATCTCAGCTAACCAGGTCTTTGGTTTCCTATATAGGGTTGTTTTATCTCTCCTGGATGTGGTAATTGATTTACAATCCTCTGTAGGGTTTGAAGGTTGCAAATCGTTTGAATGTGTCAATATCATGGAATGTCTTATGCTCCTCTTCTATTTTCAAAGATAATTTTGCTGGATATACTATTCTTAGTTGGAAATTGTTCTTTTTTAGGATGTGAATTACCTGTGTCCGAGCCTTTCTAGCTTTCAATGTTGATATGGAGAAGTCTGCAGTAATTTTAATAGGTTTTCCTTTAAGAGTAATTTGGTGTTTCTGCCTTGCTGCTTTCAGGATAGCCTCCCTGGTTCCTAATGAAAGCATTCAAGCTATGGTATGTCTTGGGGATAACATATTTTGATCTACTCTGGATGGGTTCCTGAATATTTCAGTTGTGTATGTATCCATATCCTGGATTATCTCTGGGAAGTTTTCCTTGAGCATATCATATACTAGATTTTCTAGACCTCTGGTGAATCTTTTCTCTCCTTCAGGGACACCCTGAATTCTTAAGTTTCATTTTTTCATTCTGTCTGAGGTTTTCTGGAAATCTTTTTAAAATTCCTTCATCATTGTTTCCATTTCTGACTGTATGCATTTAAATTCTTGGATAGTGTCTTCAGAATCAGAGATCCTTAGCTCAGTTTCATCCAGTCTCAATGAAAAGGATTCTTTTGCAGAATTTAACTCATTTAGTGTAGTTTGCATGTCAATGATTGTTGCTTGATTTTTCCTAATCATTTCTAGCTGGGAGGATAGAATGGATTCCAGGTGAGATGCCTTCTTTTCAAGGATTTCAAGGGTGCTGGTGGTATTCATTTTGATTTCTCTTAGCATATTTATAACCATAACTCTGAGTTCTAATTCATAGATCTGTAGGAGTTGAGATTCATTGGAGGAATTTGTTGGGGGGCTTTGGTCTTCAGATTCAGCCTGCCCCTTTGTGTTTCTTATAGGTTTACTTTGTTTGTCCATAATATGGTTCAGAAAATAGATTTCATCTCTCCTAAGTGTGCAGAACTTCTCCCACTGTTATTCCTTTGAGTTTGTGTGGTGATGAATCTCTGGCACTTTATTTTCGCTCCTCAGCCCCGCATTTTACAGCTTCAGCACCCTAGATAAGGATCTGTTGCAGACTCTGAATTCAGTTCTGTCTCATTCAGATTCCCTCTGATTTCTGAGATTACAGACACTAGGTTGTCTACCAGGTGCGATGCGCTTCCTTGGCTGTCTAGTCTGTGGGGCTCTTAGTCTAGTTCACCAGCCCTACTTGACTCTTAATGGGCTTAGTTGTTAGTCAGATCTTGTAGGTTCAGTGGATCATCAGCTGGTAGCACTCTTATCTTCGTCCTGTACTCCCCACTCCTCAGTTTCCCATTCTCTGATTCACTATTCCAAAGGGGCTGGGGGCTAGGGAGGCAATAGATTCTGTTGCTCTCCTGGGGGATGAAAAGGGGGAGGATATGGTGACAGAAGAGGGAGAAAGGAGAGAGAGAACAGAGACTAATAGAAATGAAAGTCAAAATTAAAATTAAGGTTAAAATTTAAGGATAAAATAATTAACTAAAACAAAAACACATATATAGCATAAGAAAAAGAGAATGAGAATAGAAAAAAAAGAAGAGAGAAAAAAACCATGCATACACACTCCCACACCAAAAAATAAAAAAAGAAAAAGTTAAAATAATAATAATATTAAAAAGAATAAACACACACACACACACACACACACACACACACACACACACACACACACAGAGACACTTGTATACTCTCCCAAGTGGTAGCTAAAGTATGAAGACAGTAAGGATGAAATGAACACTGCCGGCACTCAGGCTGGCAGTGTTTTTCCCACAATCTGCAGCAGCGTTAAATCGTCTGAAAAAGGGCTGTCTCTCTTCTTTCAGGCTGCTTGCTGACTTTGCTGCAGGAAAGGAGCTTTTTCTTGTCAGCTTTTTTGTTTGTTTGTTTGTTATTGTTAGAAGCAGACTGTGTTAGGGGGTGGGGTTTCTGGGCAGCTTCCCTCTGCTGAGTGGATATGGCGGGTAGCCCTGCAATGCCCCAGGATTAAGCGGGTCACTGAGTGCCCATAGAGTCTTTCCCTTGAGATATTCTGTCTCTGTTGTAATGTTAGAGAGGCAGTGGAACCTGTGGGGGCCTTCTTGGAGTTCTACCTGCCCCATGGAGTTTGGGGGCCAATTCCCCCAATTGGAGATCTCCACCCCAAAGCCTACAGCATGGAGGGAATATGGCTGCTATAGTGGTACTTTAATGCAGGGCTTTCCATCCACTTAGGAGTCTACTTGGGAGATCCAAATCCTGTTGTAGTCTCGCCACTTCCCACCCCCCGTTGCAGGTGGGATGATATGCGACCACTCCTGGTGAATCTGCTGCCTGTCTGGGCACATGGGAATCATGCTTGAAAATGCACTGGGACAAAGTGCACTGCTTCGTGCTGTTTGTAGTACTGCAGTCTCGCCCTTCCCCCGTGTGACTCAGTCACTTCTGCAGACCCTAGCTGATTCCATGGTGCAGTGGGACAATATTGAATCACCTCCAGTGGATCTGTGGTCCAAGTGCACATGTGCCCATGTGTCTGTGGAAGTCGTACCCCTGCAACTGGCCTGCCACAACAGGAGAGACGGAGCCATGCCGCGGCTCTGAGCATGCTCTGCTGATGCACGTTCCCTAACCCCTTCTGTATTTACTCCCTGTATGCACTTTGGGATGGATGGGATGATAGTGTATCACCCCTGGTGGATCTGATGCATACACTCCTGCATGGGGATCCTGCACCAGCCCAAAGACTCCAGCTGCGCAGCAGGCACTGCTAGGGATGGTGACTCTGTGTGCCACCTGAGGTTGACTCACCTGGAGCTTGCAGTCTGTGTCCTGTGGGCAGGGTATTGATGTGATGCCAAGGCTGTACTCTGTGTAGGTTCCGGGTACCCATGGGTGTGTGCGTGAAATCTTCTCTGAGTCTCTGGGATCCGATCTGCCATCTGCGAAATGGCGACTCAGCTGCTGTCCTTTGTGTAGGTCCTCCGAACCCAGGTGCGTGATTTCAGTGCTCATCTGGTTCCCTCCACTGTCTCCCAATCTAAACTATCACTGTTTCTATCTAGTCAATGTGAGCTCCAAACCATTAATCAAGGCTTCCCTCTGCTCCAGGACAGAAGGCGTGTGCTGTCTAACCGCCATCTTCTTTCTCCTCTAGAATAACTCTCACATATTCCATTTACCTTATTGAATATAAGACTCTATGGGGAACAGTGAATGTTCCTGTAAAACTGAAACTACTCCTGATGCTGGGCAGAAGACCCATCTAATGATCACTTGTTTCTAAAAGCGTAAACTTATTTCACAGGTCCAACATTCTACATCACTGTATTTCAGAACGGCTATCACACGTACCTTTTGCACTATTGAATATATGGATTAATGGGAAATAGTTAATATTGTTCTAAAACAGAAACTCACAATGTTGGTGGAAAGACACGTAATGAAAACTTATTTGCAAGAACAGAAATTTATTTCATGTGCTCATCATTCCACATCACTGTGTTTCAGAACAGCTATCACATATACCTTTTTCACTATTGAATATAAGGCTCTGTGGGGAATAGTGAATATTGGCATAAAATGGGAACCTATGATGCTTGGTGAAATGGGCATCTAATTAACAGTTGTCTTGAAGAGAGGAATCTTTATTTCACATGCTCATCATTCTACATCACTGTGTTTCAGAAAGGCTATCATATAAACATTTTGCCTTATTTCATATAAGGCTTTATGGGGAATATTGTATGTTTCTATAAAACAGAAACTCCTGATGGTAGATGAAAGGCACATCTAATGAACCCTTGTCTCAAAGAGAGGAAACTTACCTCACATGCTCATCCTTCTACACCACTGTATTTTATAACAGCTATCACATATACCTTTTGGGCTGGGGTTTAGCTCAGTTGGTAGAGTGGCCCTCTGCACTGTCTGAGGCCCCAGGTTTGACCCCCTGCACCATGAAAACAGGAGATGGACATGGCAACCCACTCCTGAAACAATCAGTCAATTAAAACCCTATGAATAGCAGAGAAGCACTGACATAATGTTGGGCATGGCACCGTGTTGGGGGAATGTTTTGTTTTGTTGTACCTAGGGTCATTATCAGTCAGACCCTACTTGACAACGCCTAACAACAACAACAACATATCAAATATTTAGTGAATAAATTTCAAAAAGCTGTAATGAGTGATAATATCATATGTAGCTTGTTTAGAGTTCTTAAGTCTTTAATCTTTAGCTTAAGTAATTAAAACTAAAGGAAATATTAATTTGAACTAAAAATCTTAACAGTTAGATTCAATGATCTTCTATTCAAATTCAGAAACCTTTTTATTTGCCTTCTTCCAAGGGATGTAGTCACAAAAAGAAGAGGGAGAGCTTTCTGTATGTTTTTAGTTCTCTGTGTATGAAGTTACACTTTAATTTAGGTTGGAGGTATGCAGAGGGAGATGGGAACATGGAATTATAACTGAGAATGAAAGAACAGTTAGGCATTATTTTTAATTTTTAATTTTTGGTGCTGAGGATTGAATGCAGCATGTATGTTAAGCATGTGCTATATCATTGAGACATGTTCACTTCCTTAGGCTTGCTTTTCTAAAATATTTTAAAGAATTAGATAATTTAGATGCTTAGAAAATTTAATTAATTTATATTTTAAAAGAAAGAAACAGGTATATCCCTATTATGCCCATCTTCTCAAGGGTTTTTAATGAAAATGTGTTGCACTTTGTCAAAGTCCTTCTCAGCATTGATTGAGATGATCATGTAGTTTTGTTTGCAAGTCTCTTGATATGTTGAATTACACTGATTTTCATATGGTGAACCAGCCATGCTGTGGAATGAAGCCCCTTGATCATGGTGTATGATCCTTTTTAAGTGTTGCTGAATTCAGTTTGCCAGGATTTTGTTGAGAAATTTTGCATCTATGTTCATCAGGGAAATTGGTCTATAGTTCTCTTTCTTAGAAGTATCCTTACCTGATTTTGACATTGGGATGATGATGGTTTCATAGAATGAGTTTGGGAGTACTCCTTCCTTTTCTACTTTTTGAAATAGTTTGAGGAGAATAGGTATTAATTCTTCTTTGAAGGTTTGTTAGAATTCTGCTGTGAACCCATCAGGGCCTGAGGTCTTCTTTTTTGGGAGGCTTTTTATTATCTTCTTGATTTCAGTGTATTATAATAAGTCTGTTTATATTGCTTAGATGTCCTCAAGGCTTAATTTTGGTAAATTGTATGTGTTAATAAATTTATCTGTTTTCTTCTGTATTTTCATTTTTTTGTGAGTACAGTTTCTCAAAGTATTCCTTGATGATTTTCTGGATTTCATTGGTATTGGTGGCTATGATTCCATTCTCTTCTCTAATCTTTTGCATTTTGGCCCCTTTTCTTTCCTTTCCTTTCCTTTTCTTTCTTTCTTTCTTTCTTTCTTTTTCTTTTTTTCTTTTTTTCTTTCTTTGAGTCTGGCTAGGGGGGAATCTATTTTATTAATCTTTTCAAAGAACCAGCCCTTAGTCTCATTAATTCTTTGAATCATCTGTTTAGATTCTAATTGGGATATCTCTGCCTTGGTCTTGATAATTTCTGTCTGAGTGCTTTTTTTGGGATTGGTTTGTTACTGTCTTTTTAATGCCTTGAGATGTGTCATTAAGTTATTTAATTGAGTCTTCCCTAACTTACTGATGAAGGCACTCACGGCTATGAACATCCCTCTTAGAAATGCCTTTGTTCTATCCCATAAATTTTGATAAATGTGTTCTCATCCTCATTTGATTGTGGGAATTATTAATTTCCACTTTAATTTCACTGACAACCCGTTCATCATTCAGCAGTGTATTATTTAGTTTCCATGAATTTGTCAAACTTCTGAAATTTTTCTTCTTTTTGAGTTCCAAATACCTCAACATCATAAAGGCCATTTATGGAGAAAAATTAAAACCATTTCCTCCAAGACAAGGATGTCTACTCTCTCCTTTCTTATTCAATATTGTGATCGAAGTCCTAGCCAGAGCAATCAGACAAGAGAAAGAAATCAAAGGGATACAGACAGGCAAAGAAGAGGTCAAATTATCCTTATTTATGGATGACATAATTCTTTACCTATAGGACCCCAAAAACTCCTCTAGAAAACTTTTAGACCTAATTAAAACTCCTTTATCAAAGTGGCAGGATACAAAATTAACACTCAGAAATCAGTAGCTTTCCTTTACACCAACTGTAAGCAGGAAGAGAAGGAAACTAAGGCAACAATTCCTTTCACTTTAGCCTACCAAAAACTTAAATACTTAGGTATCAATCTATTAAAGATCCTGGAGATCTCTACAAGGAAATCTTCAAAACATTAAAGAAAGAAACCATAGAGGATACTAGAAGGTGGAAGGACTTTGCCTGTTCATGGATTGGGAGAATCAATATTGTAAAAAAGGCTATACTACCAAAAGCAATTTATAGATTTAATGCAATCCCCATTAAAATTCCAATGAAAGACTTTGCATAAATAGAAAAAAAAATCCAAAAATTCATATGGAAACACAAAAGACCATGTATAGCCAAAACACTCTTAAGCTACAAAACTAGTGTAGACAGGATCATAATCCCTGACTTTATACTATAGGGCTAGAGTAGCAAAAATAGCTTGGTAGTGGCATAAGAATGGGCCTGAAGACCAGTGGAACAGAATTGAACCCCCAGAGATACACCAACACATCTATAGCCACCTGATCTTTGACAAAGGGGCTAAGGATGCAAAATGGAAAAGGATAGCCTCTTCAACAAATAGTGCTGAGAAACTTGGATATCCATCTACAGAAAAATGAAAACAGACCCATACCTCTCAATTTGCATGAGAGTCAACTCAAAATGAATAAAAGACCGCAACATAAAACCAGAAGCATTAAAACTACTAGAAAAAAAGATAGGAAACATGCTCCAACACATAGGCAAGGGAAAGCATTTCCTAAACAAGACTGCAGTTGCTTAGGAAATCACATCAAGAATTGACAAATGGGATTACATGAAATTAAAAACCTTCTGCATGACAAAGGAGACAATCTACAGAGTTAATGAAGAGCCCACTGAATGGGGGAAAATCTTTGCTTGCTATACATCCAGCAGAGGACTAATTTCTAGAATTTATGAAAAACTCAAGAAAGCGAATCCCAAGACAAAAATAACCCAGTTCACAAGTGGGCAAAAGAAATGAACAGATAGTTCTCAAAAAAAGAAGTTCACAAGGCTAAGAAGAACCTGAAAAAATGCTCAGTATCCCTTGCCATTAGGGAAATGCAAATCAAAACATCTCTGAGATTCCACCTAACTTCAGTAAGAATGGCAAATATTAACAAAACAAATAATAGCAAATGCTGGCGAGGCTGTGGAGAAAAAAAAGAATCCTCTTATACTATTGATGGGACTGTAAATTGGTTTAACTATTTTGGAAATCAATATGGAAATTCCTCAGAAAACTAAAAATAGAACTGCCATAGGACCCAGCTATACCACTCCTTGGAATATTCCCAAAGGGAGATGAGTCATCATACCACAGAGATACATGCATCTCCATATTCAATGCAGCACTTTTCACAATAGCAAGGATATAGAACCAACCAAGATGCCCATCAACAGAAGAATGGATAAAAAATTATGGTACATATACACAATGGAATATTACTCAGCAATAAAAAAATGAAATAATGTCATTTCCAGCAAAATGGATAGAACTGGAGAATATCATCTTAAGTGAATGAGCACAAGCTCAAAAAAGAGAAATACCATATGTTCTCACTCATATGCGGGAGGTGCATGTTACCTAAAGGAAGAAAAAAGTCTTATTCATCACTTGATATATAAAAATGTATAGTTAAACTTAGCGAAGAAGGGATAATACAAAGAGTAGAAAGAAGTAAGGAGGAGCAGCAAAGGGAATCAAAGATTGGGGAAGGTGGGATGGGAAGGAGAAACAATATAGAGGAATAAGTGGGGAGAGGATAATCTCAATGTAAATGATGCAACTTCATGCATAGATGGGAAAAATAGAGGAACATAACCCAAATATGCATATGAGTTTTACTACATATTAGTCAAAAGGTTCCATAAACCTTGTAAGTTGACAAAAGTGTAACAAAAAGTGATGTAATAGTTGCATGATGGAAAAAGCAAATGCTGTATTATTCTGTACCCCGTCAACATTTACCAACACAAGGGGAAAAAGAAAACAAATAAACAGATAGGTGAGTTGGACATAGTGGTGCATAGTTGTACTCCCTGCACTCAGGATGTGGAGGCAGGAGGATTTTGAGTTTGAGGCTTGCCTGGACCGCATAGGAAAACCCTATAAAAAACCAAATACCAAGAAAGAAAAAAACAAAACAACAACAACAACAAAATAAAGAAAAGATGGAATGCCCTTTTAAAGTAAAATTATTGTTGTCTTTAGAGTTTTGATTTATAATTTAAACATGAGATCTGCCCCCCACCCTCCCATTAGGCTTTTGCTACTCTGGAATTGTTGGTATTCTGATCTGGATAATTCTTTGTTGTGAAGGCTGTCTTTTGTATTGTAGGGTATTTAACAACATCTCTGAACTCTATCCACTGGGTTCCCCTCTCAATTTCCACTTCTCCCATCCAGTATGATCACTACTAGGGACAAAATCACCCCCATTGGTCTACATAATAAGATGAATGTTAACAAAAATTGCAGACTGCATTGTAGGTGTAGCTTACACCCCTGTTTTCCTTTCTGATTACAAGTGTTAGGTCCATATTAGAATTTAATATATGTCCCCTTTGAACAAATCTGAGAAATCATAAATTCAAATCAGATCTTTGGTACTATTTCACATATTTTTGTGGCAGTGACTTTTAGGGCAGTGCTAAGCTTTCTGATTTATATTTGATAATCTTGTTTTAATTTTCAATTTAAAATTTTTCTCTTCATAATTTGTAGAAAATTTTGAAAAAACCAGAAAATCATTAAGGTGAAAATTAAAATCTTCATTTATCCTAAAATTTGGATCTAAACAGAAATACATGTACTTTTAAGTCAAGAATTAATGAAAAATGCAGTGTGATTTTGGTGAACACTTAGAGACAAATTAAATTAAGATGGAATCCTTCCTTCTTGGATAAAAATGGCAAAAAATGATTGTAAATAATTCATGATTGAAAAAGTGTTAGGGCTGGGAAAAGGGGAATTCCAGTAGTACAGCATGTACTTAGTATGCACAAGTCTCTGGGTTCATTCCCTAGTACCCCCAAACTACTACTACTACTACTACTACTACTACTACTACTACTACTACCACCAATAATAATAAAAATAATAAAAATAGATACTGGAGCTCATCAACTTTTTGGCTTCCCTTAATTTTGTCTGAATTGTATAAATAATTGTGATAGCACATATGAGGATATCTGTGGGATTAGAAAAGACTTGTTTGAATGAAGTATCCACTTTACAGATTAACATTAATTTCCTCATTTGTGTAAAATAACTTCTTGTATAACACATTAAACCTTTCAACTGTTCATATATAATATATGGCTGAGGTGTATATATTTATATGTGTGCACATATATATATCTATATGCATGTGTATCTGTTTCTAATTTTATAAACAATAAAATGTAGGTTTGAACAGCAGCCATAGTCTTTGCTATATAATTGAAAAAACATGTGTTTTGGTGTAGGCAGACTTGAGGAAAATTGTAACTCTGAAACAATTCATCTGTTTAGAAATATTTTCAGGACTTTATATGTTAAAGCCATAATTCTATTACATTATTGAATTTTGTAATGAAAAGCATTTGTTCATTGACTTAAACTTTTAGCAGAACTTAACAATTAGAAATTTCCCCAAATGATTCATTACATATTAGAGAAATAAAGAGGACTAAGAAATGAGCCATTTCTGGAAAACTGAGGTAATCTTACAGGTTAAGTCTGAATCTTAGCACTGATGTTTGGGTGGCTATTGATGCTGAAATATTAATTTTTTTTCTTAGAATGTACCATTGCAGTTTTGACTGATTTCAGAGACTTAGTAAAATGTAACCAGGTTGCAAATGCATTTTTTGTTTGTTTGCTGTGTAGCCCAGGCTGGCCTTGAACTTGAGATCCCCTACCTCTGCCTCCCAAGTGTTGGGATTGCAGGTGTTCACCACTATACCTTGTAACAAATACATTTTTATAAATTACAATCTGTTTTACCTAATATTGTTGTTGTTGTTAGGTGCTGTTGAGTCAAGTCCGACTCATAGCGACCCTCAAAGAGTTTTCAATGGCTGACTGTTTCGGGATTGCCTAGGGAGTGGGTTGCCACATCCTTCTCCCATTTTGCGGTGCTGGGAATTGAACTCTGGGACCTCAGAGACTGCAGCGCAGCGCTCTACCAACTGAGCTAAATCCCAGCCCTGTTTTACCTAATAGTGGGAGGATTTTCATTATTGACTTTTTGCTGAATTTCTTTTTAGAATCATTAGAAATTTATTTCATTTAAGATGATATAGATTAAAGACAAGAACATTTTACACAGAGAAAGAACATTATATTTAATATATTCACTTACATTTTTATTCGATTAAGGTTTTTTTTTTTTTTTTTTTTTTTTTTTTTTTTTTTTTTTTTTTTTTTTTTTTTTTTTTTTTTTTTTTTTTTTTTTTTTTTTTTTTTTTTTTTTTTTTTTTTTTTTTTTTTTTTTTTTTTTTTTTTTTTTTTTTTTTTTTTTT
>VMDO01010027.1:0-41294 GCA_007922755.1 Pedetes capensis | reverse complement strand
GTGCCTCACACTGGCTAAGCAGGCACCCTACCACTGACCTACATCTGCAGCCCTTTAACTTTTTTTCTCTTCCCCCTCCCTCCCTCCTCTTTTTCTTCTTCTGTAAGAACAAAACAACTACAGATATTCTTTTTTTTATGTTAAAGGTTTTTAATAAAGGCTGTTCTACAGCCATACCCCCCTGGCATCCAGTCTCATCAGATCTCAGAAACTAAGCCTAGTTAGTCCTTGGATGGCAGACTGCCTGGGAATACGGGATGCTGTAGGCTTGGGAGAAGGACCTCGAAGCCCACTCCCCAAACAATCCTCTATTGAAAACCCTATGAATGTCAGAGAAGCACTAACAGTAGTGCCGCTGGTAGTGTTTCTTCTGTTGTACATAGGGTTGCTGTGATTCGTACCCAACTCCAATGCACCTAACAACAACAACAACAACAACAAAGGCTATTAACTTTGAAGTTAATATTTCTTTCCAAAGGCTAATGAAAAATAATTATTTTCGAACAAGTTTTGTGTCTGGGATTGTGCCAGGTGAACTTCACATGTTTCCATTTAATTCCGTTTCCTCCAGTCTTACTGAGGTATGGTTGACAATTAAATTTTGTGTTATCTATACACCTTGATTTGATATACATAGTGAAATATTTATTGCAATTAAGCTGATTAACGTTTCTGTCACCTCACATAGTACTGTTTCCTTCTTTTAGTTCCTTCCTTCCCTTGTTTCTTCTTTTCTTTCTTTTTGGGGATGAGAAAACTTAAGATTTATCCTCTTAGCAGTTTTCAAGCTTACAATACAATATTATTAGCTATAGTCACATTGTTGTGCATTAAGTCTCCAGAACTTAATCATTACTTGTAACTAAAACTTTGTACACCTTGACTAAATTCTTTTTTTTTATTGGAAATTTTTAATGTACTACTTAATGTGTTTCATTCTGACATGTATTTCATTGTGACATTTCCATATGTGCATTTCCTTGTACATTGCACACATAACTTCCCCTTACCCTCTTGTGCCCCCCATCTCCCACCCCCCTACCAATGGCCTCCTTTCTACTTGCATGTCTTTTTGTGGGAATATTTATTTATATCTGTGCATCCCGATTATGATTTAAGTCCAAACTTTTTTCTATAGTGATCTATCTTTTTATATTGTTAGCAGTATTACATGAATAATCTAACCCATTTGCATTATTGCCATCCTTTGGTATTGTTGGTATTATTATAATTATTTCCTGAACTATTAAAGTTGGGCTATTTACTTTGAGGTTGACCTTTTTCTCATTCCTTGCTCCTCCTTGGCCCTCCTCCCCTTCCTGTCTTCTCCTGTCATGGCTTCCTTTCACTAGATCCCTCCTTCCTTCTTTCTGCTCCTTAAATTGTCACTTCTCTGCTAAATTTACATAAGCTTTTTATTATGTTCCAATTTACGTATAGGATTTTTTCCTTAAGTTTGATTCAGATCCCACATATGAGTGAGAACATGTGGTATTTCCTTTTTGGGCTTGTGTTTGTTCACTTAAGATAATTTTCTCCAGTTCCATCCATTTTCCTGGAAATGACATGATTTCATTTTTTTGATTGCTGAGTAGTATTCCATTGTGTATATGTACCATATTTTATTTTATTTTTTTTACCTATTCTTCTGTTGATGGGCACTTTGGTTGATTCCATATCCTTGCTGTTGTGAGAAGTGTTGCACTGAACATGGACATGCAGGTGTCTCTGTGGTATGATGACTCATCTCCCTTTGGGTATATTCCCGATAGTGGTAAAGCTGAATCATATGGTAGATCTGTTTTTAGTTTTCTGAGGTACCTCCATATTGATTTCCAAAGTGGTTGAGCCAATTTATAACTCCACCAGTGTGTAAGAGGGTTCCTTTTTCTCCACAGCCTTGCCAGCATTTGTTGTTATTTGTTTTACAGATTTTGACCATTCTTACTGGAGTAAGGTGAAATCTCAGCATTGTTTTGATTTGCATTTCCCTAATGGCTAGGGATATTAAGCATTTTTTCATGTGTTTAATGGCTTTATGAGCTTCTTCATTTGAGAACTCTGTTCAGTTCCTTTGCCCATTTGTGTATTGGGTTATTTGTTTTCATGGGTATTGCTTTCTTTAGTTGTTTATAAATTCTGGAAATTAGTCCTCTGTCCAATGTATAGGATGCGATCCCATTCAGTGGGGATTTCCTTGACTCTGTTAATTGTTTCCTTTGCTGTACAGAAGCAAATGTAATCCCATTTATCTATTCTTGTTGTGATTTCTTGAGCAATTGGAGTCCTACTAAGGAAATGGCTTTCCTATGCCTATATGTTGGAGTGTATGGTCTATCCTTTCTTCTATTAATTTTAAAGTTTCTGGTTTTATGTTGAGGTCTTTTATCCATTTAGAATTAACTCTCGTGCATATTGAGAGATGCAGGTCAGTTTTCATTTTTGTGCAAGTGGATATCCATGTTTCCCAGCACCATTTATTGAAAAGGCTATCCTTTCTCCAATTTACCTGCTTTGCTCCTTGGTCGAAAATCAGTTGGTTATAGATGCGTTGATGTATCTCTGGGTCCTTTATTCTGTTCCGCTGGTGTTCAGACCTATTTTTGTGTCAGTACCAAGCTGTTTTTGCTACTACAGCCCTGTAGTATAAAGCCCTTGACTAAATTCTTACAACAACCTGCAAATTAGATATTACTTTCATCCTATGGATGAGAAAGCCTAAATATAAAGTACAACTTAAAATAGACCAAATTTGTTCCTTCATTTGTTTATGTCTTCTCTATATATGCTTACATGCCCATATATGTATATGTGTATATATTTGTATGTATGTGTAATCACAGAAGTTTTAGATGTCATAATGGCAATCTTAGGGAGTAGGGATAAATGAAGTTCCTGGGAAATACTGGTTTTTCAACATCATTGTTTCATGAGAGAAATTTGTTTGAATGGAAGGTAATAAAAGTAGTAGTTTTATAATACAATCTTTTTCCCCCCAGAGTTTGGCATTGCTGATATATTTTGGTTTTGAATTTAGTATGTGACAAATATATTTTGGCATTTTATTAGAGGAAGTTCTTACTGACTCTTAGATGTGAAAATGTTACCAAGAAGGGGCTTTTACTTGTTATCTCTGAACATGAAGCCAAAGAAGTATATGCTTTATGTTATATGGGAATGAGAGTTTTGCATTTGGTAAGCATTCAATAGTTGAAGCGGCCTCATTTGATTTCTCACATGAGAATATCTACATATCCTTCCTTTCTCTTTTTTTAAGACAGGATTCAGATCTGGTCTTTTGAAAGTCTACCTGAAGTAGGTGATGAAGGACATAACTTTCTCTTCAGCAGAAGGTGGCAATCTTAGCACATTTACTTCTAATTAAAGCCAGAACCCAGTGTTTCACTAGGGACATTAGTATTTCTTTTAAGCAATGAAAATTTTCAACTTGGGAGTGGAGTTTTCTCTTATAAACTTATAGTACATTTGAGCCCCAGGATTCTAAAGAGCTGTTGACTGCCCATTGTGTATTAAAAAGGTAAAAGCCATCATTTTAATAGTTTTGTGGCATTCTTTTTCCTTATAATGCTTGTTTTATGATTTTTATAAAGGTACATTAAAATGTGGCAGCTTCTGTTGGGAGAATGTTAAATCAAGTTCTTGGCTTTATTGACTAACTTTTTTGTTTTTGAGAAAATTGGACTTTTAAAGTTATATACAGGACTAAAGATGTGTGTCAACATATATAGGATTTCTGAAGTCCTGAGTAGAAATATAGGAAGTGAAGGGGGAAAGTAGAAGTTATTACCTGGGTGACTCATACTTTTATCTGAAATACTTGACTGTCTTCTTCAAGTACCTATGTGCATACCTATGCACACACACACACATGCACCTGTAAAATTTTGTAAATAATCCTTTATTTTTTTCACCTTGACTAGGAACTGGTTTAGTGTTTATTTATTCATGAACTTTGTATTTCTTTTTTGTGTAAAGAAACTACTGTATGAAGTATTTTTCATTACTACACTGATACTATATTGTTTATAAATTAGAGAATGCAATTAAATGAATACAAAGCAAGATAGTATTATATTTTATGACTAATTGTGATTGTTAATTCAGAATTGTATATGTTTCTTTATATACATGTACACACCTGAAGCAATAGATTGTATTATTCATTACTGGCTTTTTTTTTGTCTTAAAATATATTGTGACTATCTTTTCATGTCAGTAAATGTAAATCTAGTTTATCTTTTAAAAAATACATGTTTTGAGCCAAGTGTAGTGGTGCATGTCTATAATCTCAGCAACTCAGGAGGTGGAGGCAGGAGGATTGTAAGTTTGAGGCCAGAGCCTGGATAATTTAGCAATACCCAGTCTCAAAAAAAGAAAAATGGTGAAAGATGGGCTAGGAATGTATCTCAGTGGTAGAGCTCCTGACCTTGAACTTATGATCCATTGAGTCATTGACATTGTAGGTGTGTGCCACACTACATGCCCAGCCATCTAGTGTATTCTTTAACAACCATTTAAATTGCCTTTTCAGTGCAAATCTATTTGAATAATGGAAGATTTTTTTTGACTTTCCAATTTATGAAAACAAATTGATAAAGGTTCCAAGATGTATCAGATGTTTCTAGGTAGACTTCTTAGTAATTGATGAATATTTAAACTTTTATCATGACAATTGAGAAAGTCGGGGTCTAGCCTTTTGATGGTACAAATGGCAGTTTATGATGAGTAGAAACAAAGATTCTCTAGAAGTTGTAGCAACTACATTCCAATGCAGTGAATTCACGTTCTTTCTGTTCTCTCCTCTGTCTTTCTCCCTCATCCTCGAGAGTAGTGAGACATTTCACTTAAGAGGGCATTGTTTCATAAAATAAGAATACCCCTTTCAGGCCTGCTGCTTATTATCTAATTACTTCTGGAGAGAAATGTACAAATTAGTTGATATTTGGATTGCTATTTTTGCCCAACCCCCCCCCCCCCCGTTCCGTCCTCCCCCGCCCCCACGGTAAACAGGTTTCAGCTAAACTTCTAGACTAAGACAGACTAGGGAGAAGGACCTGGCAGCCCGCTCCTGGAACAATTAGCCATTGAAAACCCTATGAAAAGCAGAGAAGCACTGTCAAATATAGTGCCAGGAAATGTGTCCCCATGCCAGAAGACATTCAAGAAACCATTGGGGAAGAGTTGCCTCCTCAAAGTATAGTCGACCTTAATGACAAGAATGGAGTGAAGCCCCTTGGACCTCCATTTGCTGATGTGGCATGACTCAAAATGAGAAGAAACATAGTGTCAGCAACAATGGGCTCAAACATAAAAACATTGTATGTATAGTAGTGTTAGATAGTATGTCATTTTGTTGTACATAGCATTGCTGTGAGTCAGACCTGACTTAATGGCACTTAACAACAATAGCATTTTTGCTCAAAGTCTTTGAACATATTTGTCTTCTTGACAAAGTTCAACTTGCAGGTTTGGACATGTAACTTTTTGTTTTTAATATTTGCCTAGATTTCAATCATCATGTTCCATGATATATCCAGTCAGAAGTACAGCCTGAGCTTCAGGAATTGTAGTATATTTGATGGATCTTCATCTTCCCTCTTTCCAAATATTTTGTTGTTATTTTAATTTAAGTAACATATTCATTGTAGAATACTTTGGATGAGGTTATATTGTTGTTGCTGTGCATCCTGATTGCATGTTTGGTCAATTTCAGATGCAGATGATGATAAAAATCATCCCTTTCTTCATTTGTGGCCTTACTGGTAGATGTGTAAATTTGAATAATAGTCATATTAATTGGTGTTCATTGTAGGCATATGAATATGATTCTATCACTGACAGTGTGGTACTTCAGGACAAATTTTGCGATGTCTTTTTTGATGATCAATGCAACCCCATTTATCTTTAAGTTGTCATTCCTGGCATAGTAGACCACATGATTATTTGATTCAAAATGGCCCATATCAGTCCATTTTAGCTCACTGATGCCTAGAATGTCATGTTTATGCACTCCATTTCTCTTTTGATGACTTGTAGTTTTCCTAGATTCATACAATGTACACTCTACGTTTCAATTATTAATGGATGTTTACAGTTGTTCCTTCTTATTTTGAGTTGTGCCACATCAACAAATAGAGGTCCTTGGGGCTTTACTCCATTCCTGTCATTAAGATTGACTTTACTTTGAGGAAGCAACTCGTCCTGAGTTGTCTTTTGAGTGCCTTCCAACCTGGGGGTTTCATTTTCCAGCACTACATACAGTAGTTCTGATATTCCTAGAGTTTTCAATGGCTATTTGTTTTGGGAATGGATTGCCATGTCCTTCTTAGTCTGTCTTAGTCTGGAAGCTCAGCTGAAACCTGTCTACCATGGGTGACCCTGGTGGTATCTCTAAGTACTGCTGGCCTAGCTTTCAGCATCACAGCAGCACAGTATGGCATACTTGACAGACAAATGCGGGGAGGTTGTATTAACAGAGAAAAAAAGTACTCTCTGTTCCCCTGAGAGCTAATCAATCATTCTGAATATTTTAATGTATTTACTTAATCCTTTTACTCTGGTTCTGTATAAAATAAAACTAGATTCATATTTTATTTACCCATTTAAGGTCTTTTTCTCACTTAACAATCTCCAGAGCATTTCCTCAGTAAACACTCTGTCGTTGTTAGGTGCCTTCGAGTTGAGTCTGATTCGTAGCGATCCTCTTAGGGTCTTTTCTTTTCTTTTCTTTTCTTTTTTCCGGTACTGGTGGTTGAACCCAGGGCCTGGCGCTTGCAGGCTTTGCAAGTGCTGGACCAGCCCATTTTTTACTTTTTTTTGAAGACAGGGTCTCGCTAAATTATGCAGACTGCCTCTGGTCTCCAATTTGCCATACTCCTGCCTCTGCCTCCAGAGCCTCTGGGATTATAGGTGTGCGCCACTGCACCTGGCTTCTTGTAGGGTTTTCAGCTCTGTTGTTGTTGTTGGGTGCCCTCGAGTCGAGTCAGTAACCAACTCATAGCAACCCTAAGTACAACAGGGGAAACACTATTGTCAGTGCTTCTCTGCTCTTCATAGGATTTTCAATGGTGGATTGTTTTTTGGGAGTGGGTTGCCTGGTCTGTTGCCCAAGCCTACAGCACCTGGTGTTCCCAGGTGGTCTCCCATTCAAGTACTAATCAGGCCTGTCTCTGCTGAGCTTCTGAGGTTTGATGGAATTGGAAGCCACAGTGGTATGGCTGCAGGCTGTTTTAACATTCTACTGTAATGTAATTCTAAATGACTGTAGAGAATTCTGTGGTTTACTCCTGTTGGTGGAATTGTTTCCAATATTTTGCCTTAAAATATGGTGGTTATTAATGATCAATGCTTGAATCCGCATGAGTGTTCACCTTTGATTTTTTCTGGGGGAGTTACTGGGAAGTTGAACCCAGGACCTCATGCATACTTTGCAAGTGCTCTGAGATTGAGCTGAACTCCCAGCCCATTTTTTACTCTTATCTTCAGACAGGGTGTCTATAAATTATGCTGGCTGCCTCTGGCCTGGAACTTGTGATCCTCCTGCCTCTACCTACCAAGCTGCTGGGATTACAGGTATGCAATACTGTACCTGACTCCATCTTTGAAATTTCTTTAGGATCAAGCCATAGAACTGGATAATTGGGACAAAAAGCTTTTGGTATATATCTTACGTTTTTTTTTGTCAGGGAAAATGGCCTGAATTTTGCTTTCGTCAGTTATGTGTGGTATCTGTGCCTACATCAGGTAGTAGTATCATTCTCAGAAAGTTCAAAAATCTCCATTTAATGGGCAAAAGTAACATCTTGTTATGTCTTCATAATTTATAATAGTAGTAAGAATATTTAATGAGTACTTACTGGGTATGACATGTAAGAGTATAAGGGTAACGCTAACTTAAACTTTCTCATTTAATTCTCAGAGCAACTCTGGAAAAGTACTGGGCTTCTTTTTCTTCTTCTTTTTTCTTTTTGTGGTTCTGGGGGATTGAACCCAGGGTACTCCACTACTGAGCTGCACCCTCAGCCCATTTTTTTAATTTTTAAGTTTTGAGTCAGGGTCTCACTACATTACCCAGGCTGCCTCTGGCCTCAAACTCATGATTGTCCTGCCTCCACTTCCTGAATCTCTGGGATTACAGGCATGCCTTTTCTTTTCTTTTCTTTTTTTTTTGTGGAACTTGGGGCTGATCCCAGGGTCTTGCACCTACTTTGCAAGTGCTCTGCCGCTGAGCTGCACCCCCACTACCGTTTTAATTTTTTTAAACTGAGACAGGATTTCAGTAAGTTACACAGGCTGCCTCTGCCTGTGCCTTCAGAGTTGCTGGTATTACAGTAGGTGTATGCCACCATGCCCAGCTTCTTTTTAACTTTTAACTTTGTTTTATTTGGTCGTTGCATATATGTTTTAATTTTTTATGATGTTAAATGTTTCAGTCTTTTTTATGGCATTTGATCTTTGTCATGTTCTTATCAAGACCTTTCCTACATTTATATTCCAAAATATTTTTTATATATTTTGTTAGATTGTCTGAAATTTATATTTAGATAAATTTTGTTTTTGGTACTGGGAGGTTGAACCCAGGACCTCACACATACTTTGCAAAGTGCTCTGCTACTCAGCTGAACTCCCAGCCCAGTAGGGTTCTAGTTTTTTCACCATGTGTATATCCAAGCACTATTTATGAACATTATTTTCTCATATGCTAAATTCCCCTAGTTATGTATTTGTTCTTGTACTCTATTCATTTTCCTTGACTTATCTATAAATAATATATCTATACAATGAATGCTTAATACCATATTTAAAATATTTATATGCAGTACATTTTGCTATGTGGAAAGACTAATCATCCTGTTTTGTTCTTCCTTTTAAAAATGTCCTGGCTATTCTTGCTCTTTTCCACTTTTCCCTGAACTTCAAAAAAGTTTATTGACATCCATGAAAAAAATCATATTAGAATCTTGTTTGGCACTGCATTAAATCTATAGATTATTTTGATGTATAACTGACACGTTTATGATACTGATTCTCCCTGTTGAGGTACACAGTGTGTCTTACTATTTGCTTAGGTGACCTTTTGTGACTTTCAGTAAAAGTTTTATTTTTTATCTGTATGAGTTGTTTTTTTTTCATTGATTAGATATCCCTATCTATCTCCCTCCCTACCTCCTTTCCTTTCTGCCATTTATGTACCAGGCATCCTGGTAGAGACTCGATATAATAGTGAGCTAAAAATAGACATTTATGGTTTCCTTAACTTTGGGTAGAGAGATAAATATTAGCTGCATAATCATTAAGTTGTTGTTAGGTGCCATTGAGTCAGTGTCCAACTCATATTGACCCTATGTACAACAGAAAAAACACTATTGTCATGCTTCTTTGCTATTCATAGGGTTTTCAATGGCTGATTGTCTTTTAGGAGTGGACTGCCTAGTTCTTCTCCCAAGCCTACAGCACCTGGTGTTCCCAGGTGGTCACCCATCCAAGTACTATCCAGGCCCAACCCTGCTTAGCTTCTGAGATCTGATGGGATTGGACACCACAGTATTACAGCTGCAGGCAATCTACTTAATCATTAAGTAGATAGCAATAAATGTAAAATTACAACTACTATGAAGGAAATGATTCTATGATAATAAAGGTATATTCAAGGGCATATTACTTAACTTGGTCTCATTTAATTTAGCTTTCCTAAGGACATTAATTTGGGCTGGGATTTAGCTCAGTTGGTAGAGCGCTGCTCTGTGGTCTCTGAGTTCCCGAGTTCAATTCCCAACACCGCAAAATGGGAGAAGGACATGGCAATCCACTCCCAAGGCAACCCTGAAACAGTCAGCCATTGGAAACCCTATGAGGGTCGCTATGAGTTGGACTTGACTCGAGGGCACCTAACAACAACCACAACAAGGACATTAATTTAAGATCTGTGGGTTAGCGTATACTTAGTAGTAGCAGAACACTTGCTTGGCCCTGTATTCACTCTCCAGCACTGGTGGAAAAATAAATCGGAAAGTTAAGTTAGAATTAGTGTATTAGGAACCTAATTTCTTTGGCAGCTGTTGTGAATGGAATCTTTGTTTTATCACATTAAGAATTTGAATGTGTGCCAGGCATGGTGGTGCACGCCTGTAATCCCAGTGGTTTGGGAGGCAGAGGCAGGAGGATCACAAGTTGGAGACCAGAGGCAGTCTTCGTAACTTAGCCTCAGTAACTTCGTAACTGTCTCAAATAGTAAAAAAAAAAAAATGGGCTGGGGGTGCATCTCAGTGGTCCAACACTTGCAAAGCATGCAAGTGCGAGGCCCTGGGTTCAACCCCCAGTACTGAAAAGAAAGAATTTGAATGTGGGGTGGGAAGAAGGCTGGATATGTAATGCTATGTTGACTGTTATTTTTCTTAGTACAAAAAAGATAATATTTTGATTTCCTCTGATTGAAAGAAGTCAGCTGTTATACTTTTAGTAGGTAAAAAATAATATCTTTTTTTCTTCTTCTTCTCCTTCTTCTGGTGCTGAGGATAGAACCCAGGACCTTGCATAAACCAGACAAGTGCTCTACCCCTGAACTACATCTCTAGCCCTGCCCTATTATCTTATCTAAAACTGATTAAGTGTGTTACAGGACCATACCCTGTTGTCCATAATTCTTAATTTCACTTGTATCTTCCATCTCTATCATTGATGTATTCTGGATTATTTCTTTAGATTTATTTTTGTGTTTTAGTACAATTTAGACATGACTTTTTGTTTTCTTTTCTTCTTCTTCTTTTTTTGGGGGGGTAGGGGACAGTGTCTTACTATGTAGCCCAGGCTGGCCTTGAACTCATCATTCTCCTGCTTCAGCCTCTCCAGTGTTGGGATTTCAGGTGTGTGCCACCATGCCTGGCTAGACTTGAATTTCTACGTACTTTTGGGGATTTATTAACTTTTAAAACTCTATTTTTTTATTTTTCAAAGTTTTTTTTTTTAATTTACTTGCTCATTGATAAAGTCTCTTGACCATATATTTTTTTACTCTTTTACTTTTTAAAAATTTTTAACTTTTTTTAAACATAGAGAATGTAGTATTTTAATGTTCTCTATCAATTTCAGTACATGAAGTCTTTGCAAATTTGATTCTGCTCTCTATTTTTGTTGTGTCTTGGTCACATTGCTTTCAATTCCTTGCATATTGTCATTTTTGACTATGAAGTCATTTTTTTGGGAATTTTATTCATGGGAAAGTTTAGTGTGTTCCTTCAAAGATTTGAGTTTTCTTTTGTCAGATACTTGGAGATATTTCCAACCCAGGATCACTTTATACTCAATTCAATTCAATGGAATGAATTTTGTCTGCAAACTGACATTAAGACCATTAAGACAAACTTGGGGTTTATGAGTTCTTAGGAATTTTTTTCTCTTATCTGGTTCCAGGTTTTGAGATGTGCACTTTATCTTTTGCTTTCTCATTGACTTTAAAGAGATGCTGTTTCTGAATTCTCCTTATACTAGGGGCTGAGTTCTTTGTGGTCTTAGCTTCTTACTGGGTAGGAGGGTGGAGAAAATGTCAAGATCTATTAGATTGCCCACATAGAGTGGTCCTCCCTTATTTTCTTCATTTCTGTATGCCATTTGAGACCATGAAAACTGAAGCTTATGATTATCTGGTTTAGGAAGATGCCCTAAGGGCTCTGTTTACTTTTGTGGGTTCCACTTTCCCTTAGTTTTTGGGTTCTGAATTTTACATTCTTTTTTCTTATTGGCAGCATATCAGTGTACTTTAAAATGCTGCTTTAAGAAATATTCAGTAATTTTGGGAGAATTGGTATAGTGTGTTATTCTCTACTTGTTTTATAATTTGTTTAATTTACCTTTTATTAACAATTCAATAAGGAACTATGTGAAGTTTTATCTGTCAGTGAAATATTTAGCATTTTGTGTTTAAATCTGATGTTACTCATAAGCATACAAGTGCAGCTGTGGTGATACACCACATTAAACTGGGAATCAGAAAAAGATTTCATTAGATACCGACTGTACATGTAGCATTCCGTTGGAGAAACAGTATGGAGATTAGAAGGTAAGAGTTGTGAGTTCTGACCCTGCTCTGTACTGGTTGTGTGTGCTTTAACAAATCATAGAGACTTTACTGAACCTCAGCTCTCTTCATAGTCAAAGACAATAGTTCTTGACTTTCCCAGTCTAAAGAGTTGTTGCTAGGATTGTATGTGCTAACAGGGTTTGGGGGCAATATTTGGTAAACAGCTATTGTTAATATTGAAGTATGTGTGACAAGATTGCTATCTTTGTTCCTCATAACTTCTTAAAATCTGTCTCAATTCTTTTCCTTGTTTAATTTCCTTTCTGTATGCTGTTGTGGCTCAGTTAACCTTAGAGCATAGAACAGAAACCGAGACATTTGAAAATAGATTTAGAAAGAGTCATTGATACATACAAAGAGTGTTATCTAGTTGGACATGTCTTTCCATTCATTTCCAATGCAATAATTGTTTTTTCTTTTTCTTTTTTGCGGTACTGGGGGTTGAACCCAAGGCCTCACGTTTGCATGCTTTGCAAGTGCTGGACCACTGAGCTGCATGCCCAGCCCATTTTTTTTTTTTTTTTTTTTTTTTACTTTTTTGAGACAGGGTCTCGTGAAGTTACGCAGACCACCTCTGGTCTTGGACTTGTGATCCTTCTGCCTCTGCCTCCCCAGCCGCTGGGATTACAGGCCTGTGCCACCGGCTTCTAATGCAACAATGTTTTAAGGCATCAAACAAAGCCAGTATTTCATAGAGAATAGTAAAGGCCCGTGCAAATCTCCAATCAGCATTAGGAAGATTTTTAAAAAGTTAATTGCTAGGTAAGTGTGATGGCACTTGCCTGTAATCCCAGCACTCCCTGTGGAGTAGGGAAGAAGATAAAGAGGTGGAGGCCGGCTTGGTCTACATAGCTGAGACTCTCAAAAACAAAGCAAAACAAAACAAGTCAATTACTGCGTGATAGGATTTGATTCTTTGCTTGTCAGCAGAGGGAGCTTTATCCTCATTTTTTGATTTCAGAAGTTGACAGTGGTGTTTGTAAAGAGCCGGGATATTTATGGAAAGTTTCCTCACTTACCCTTGAATAAAAGTTGAAACCATTTTTTCCTGGAAAACTTTTTGTGCTTATTTTCTGAGTTCTTTATGATAATGGTTCTCAAGTGCTGGCATGGAAAGTGGTTAGTGCTGGGATATAATAGTGACTCCCAAATGCTATTCTCTGTTAAAGTTTGAATGGTGTTAAGATAATGGAAAGGGGGGAAAATGCTGAGCAGGATGACACACACACTTCAGTGACCCTGGAGGTCGAGGCAGAACGATAGCAAGTTCAATGCCAGAGGCAGCCTGTCTCAAAAGAAAAAAATAAAAAATGAGCTCTGGGTGAAGCCTAGTGGTAAAAGCACTTGCAAAGTATGTGCAGAGTCCTGGGCTCAACTTCCAAGTACCAAAATAAAATAAAAAAACAAAAATAAAAAAAAAATAAAAAAACCAAGAAAAAGAAAGGGAAAAATAACAGCTAATGTAGTAGTTTTTCATGAAGCTCATTTTTTTTTTCAGTTAAAAGACTATAGTTAGTGCTGACTTTTTTTCCCTTTCTACTTTTTAATACTGTCTTTGAGGAAAATGTTGTTGTTGAGAGTTTGTTTTTTTAATTAAAAAAATTTCCTGATGAGGCAGTTTATAAAGTTGACAACATTATGATATTCCTCCATAGTTTTTGAAATTTTACAGGTCAGTGAAATTCAAGAGCCTGGGAATCACTGCTTTAGTAAGTACTTTACCAAATAAATATGGAAAATGTTGAAGTGAACCATTTCCAACTTTCTGGTCACCTTTTTGTTCTAACTTTCCTTTGAGATCTTTTCTATCCTTTAATATTTAGGGAGTGAGATTTAATGACTAAATTATCTTCTATCCATGGTATAAATAAGTATAGGTGCTAAGGGAAATTGGTTTGATTCTTTTTGTTAAGAATGCTAAATTTGGCCTATAGCTGTACCACCTTGGCATCTGATCTGATCAGATCTTGGAAGCTTAGCAGGGAACTGTCAGAGAGTATCCTACGTAGTGCCCTTTTGATCGCACTTTGCTTGCTAGTATATCTCTCATATTGCCCAGAAAAGCACTTTGTACCTAGGCTTTAGTAATTACTAAAGCTTTAAGGTTTAATCTAAGTACGTTTTTAAGTCACAATTTTATGAACTACTGATAGGTTTAAGGATCATTCTATGTCTTTTGATATCCACTTTGGGGTCTCATAATTCATCCTTTATGGTTGAATTGTCAGTGGTGGTGAGGAGTGCTATACCCTAGCATTGCTACGTGCCCTGAGGAGTTCCCCTTCTCAGGACCTCAACTCAGATGCTGCCAGGTCCTTGGCTTCATTGCAGAAATGAATTTCAAGACAAGTCAGAGAATGAAGCAGACGTGCAGAGTTTATTAGATAAAGGATAGTACGCTAGGGTTTAGCTCAGTTTGTAGAGTGCTGCTCTATGCTGTCTGAGTCTCTGGGTTTGATCCCCAGCACCCCCAAAATGGGAGAAGGACATGGTAGCCCATTCCCAAAACAATAGGCCATTGAGAGTCACTGTGAGTCAGATCTCACTCTGTGGCACCTAGCAACAATAAGGTATACTACATGCTTCTATTTATAGACTCCATGACCCTTGGGTTTATGTTGCTCAAAGATGCAACCTACAATTCAGTTCAAGATAATAGGCTGCTTTACTGCCTCCCTCACAAGGAACTTCCCCGTTTGCAAATGATATTGAGAAGTGGCTTTACAAAATACATTGTTTTAGGGACAGAAACAGTCAAAATAGATAATAAGTTAATTGAAGTAGTTCCATTGTTTAGGGCTTAAAGTAGAAACATTTTGGTTTACCTTCTATTAGAGGAACTTCTCTTTAGTAAAATGAGATTATAAAGTGATCCAGGAGGTGCATTGTATAAGTTTACAGATAAGAAAAGATTCACAAGGGAGTTAGTTGCCTGGGCATGTGCTGACTGCAAACATGGCCCATAATCCTGTTTGTGAGGTTCTCAATGAAGCACAGAATTACAGAGTGGAAAGCAAGGTTAAACTCCACATACAGTTTTACTTTAATAATAGCAGTTTTAGCACTTTCATTTAAAACATTTTGCAAAATAATGTCTCCATGCAGGCAGTTTTCACAGCAGTTTTCTTAGTAGTTGTGTCAGGGTCCTTGATTTTTGGCCAGTGAGACTTATACCAAATCCTAGGTTGAGGACTTTTTTCTTCCCATGTCTCCTAAATTTCTGTCTTTCTAACTTGCCTCAATGATTTTTCTCATTTATGTATGTCATATTTTCTTTGTGGGTTCTTCCTCTTCCATCCTTTATCTCATCTATCTATCTATCTATCTATCTATCTATCTATCTATCATCTATCTTCTTTTTGTTGGTACTGGTGATCTAACACAGGGTCTTCTGCACGCTAGGCAAGCACTCTACCACTGAGCTATCAGGAGTGAGGAGGAATGGTGAATAAAAAGAGTTTCCATAGGAATGTGGTGATATATTATCAAACATCCTGGATCTCTTGATAATGATTGACATCTTAATATCTAGTATTTCAGTTTGACATGGTTTCTTACTTTCAGGAGAGATCAATATAACTGAACAGACATTTTTAGAGCACTAACATGTTAGAGCCTATGCTCAATTCTGTTCGCTAGAAAATGAAAACAAAATAGTCTTATCTTCAGGAACTTAATACTTAATTTGTGGAAGTGGAGAAGAGGAGAATGATGTGTCAAATCTAGCTGTATCATCAGGAGCAATTTTGTTGGTACTAATAGGGAGCGATACAAAATATACCATGAAAGAACAGGGAATTGCAAAAGGCTTCATGGAAGTGATGGTAGTGGATCTTGGTAGTTGAGGATATGTAGAAGGGTTTTGTGAGACTGGAGAATGGCATCTGATGTGATTTGAGCTAGACTAATAGGCATAAAAGCATTCAGGGCAAAATTGTTTTACCTGGACTATTTGGCTGGTGGGACTGGATGACAGGAAGTATTAAAAGTTCATTTAGTAGACACACTGAAGTGTTCTTTGGATGCCCTGTTTGTGAATTTTGTACTGAATTCTGGAGACGTTGGAGTACTCTTGAAAAGTTCTTGAGTGGGTTGGTAATAGTTGCATCTGATTATGAAGATGATTATTTTGGCACATCTGTCCTTAAGACTTTTATTCAAGATATGTATTTTAACTGCTTGTCTGAGAAGAAATCAAGGAAATTTAATAGACTAAACAGTGGTTAAATGCCACATTTAACTCTGTGATACTAATTGACAGTTCAGGAAATTTAAAGTTAGTGGTGCTGTTATCCCTGATTCATTTTGATTTCCCTTTTAAAATCTTTCAAGTTTAGATCAAGTTGAACCTCTGCTGAGATTTTCTTGGCTTTAGTTGTTTTTTGTTTCACAACTTTTATTAATTAGTCATAGTGATTTCAGTGTAGACTAGGGATTTTTCTATTTCCTTCTTTTGATATGTTAATGATTTTAAGATTAAGGCATTAGCAATATATAAAAATCAAATATTTAGCTTTTAGAGTTAATTCCTTTATGGGACTGATAGTATTGTAAGTGAGAAATATTTGCACAAAATATGAGGAACTTTTAAAATTTGGTTTATTTTAATAATTTTGGAAGTGTTCTCTGGATTTATCATGATGGGTTTTACCTTGAGAAACATCTCACTTTGAAAGTAGTTTTTTAAAAAAAATGTACACCCCAACATTATACTCATTCTCTAAGAATTTCTTTTGGATGAGGGAGAAGAAGGGAATGCTAAGTACATGGGCTCTTCTGTATGATAGCATCTGTCTTTTCTTTGGTACATTACTTTGGGGATCATACTGCAAAAATATCAGCGTGTGTGGCGGGAGAAAGGGGACGCAGACAGAATGTGAGCATATGAATGTGTACGGATTCTGGTGGTGAGGCGGTGAGGATGCAGAGGCAGAGGCAGCCATTCCCCATTCCCAGAGAGGATTCTGGCACATTCACGATATCCTTCTTAAGTGATTTATTTCATTAGTTACCACATTAGAGAAATTGCTGTTTTGAGGAAAGTAAACTTAAACTAGGTAGAAAATCATCTTGAATAGCCAATGGTTCACATAGACCTAAATTCTGAGAGGTTTTCCGTAGCTATTAAAATCTTAAAAACCCTTTGCTTTGGCAAAAAGGATCAATTTCTGATTTTTTGTATGTATTCCTTTTTGTATTAAATTTTATCCTTTTTTGTTCTCTGAAGGAAATTTTTTGCTCAATTAAAATTTTTTTCTGCATGACTTGATCTGTTAAAGGACAAGGTAATCTAGTAATAGCAATTACCACTTATTAGGTGCTTACCAGATACTAGGAAGTGTGTATTTTTATTATATTTAATCCCAATAACAGCATCATGTAATATTCTTTCCTGCTACAGCTTTACAGATGAGGAAACTGGTAGAATTCCTAGGACTAAAATATGGATGCAGAAAACCTGACCTTAAGTTGTAGCTTTAACTTTACCCTCAGTTCTGACAAGCATGTCATCTTCATTAACAGTGTTTCCCTCCAGCCAGTACCCTGACTCCCTACACTCTCTAGACATAGCTCTTTCATAATCCTTGGCTTTGTGCACAGCATTCCATCTGCTTTTATTTCTCTGATTATCTAGAAAACTCAACCTGCAAGACCCACGTGTTATCTTTGTTCTGAAGCTGTTCCTGATTTTTGCAGACACTGTTAATCATGCTCCCAGAGCCCTTTAAATTGGCTTAATATGTCTCTGTGTTTACATTGTTGTAATACTTAATTGTTTAACTGTCATATTCACTGAACTTTCTGAGGGTAGTGACTGTGTGTCTCCTAGTATATATGAGCATTCGATGAATGTTTGTGGAATTTGTTGAATGGAGCATGGTATTAAAACTTTCATGATTATTGCATTTGAGAAAATAATTCCCTCAATATTTTGTGGATGCAAGTGATAATATAACATTTAAGACCTTTTTTAAACTCTTAACATTGCATTCATATTGAATTCACCACCTATAATGCTAATTTAATGAATGCTTGTAATTTCCTTATAATATGTTATTAACCTTGTTCACAGTTTGGGGGAAAAGACTGTGATAAATAGCTTGGCAAAATACACAGTAGTGGTCTTTGTAAAGCTATTAAAGATTGCTATTAAAATGAGACACATTAAAATGTCAAAAGCAAGTTCATAGGAAGAGTTAGTATGTAGACCCAATTCTTATTTTCTTGAGTTTTAAAGTAATTAGTCTTGTGAAGTTATTTATTGAGGTAGCACTTAAGTAGTAGTCGAGAAGTTGTGTAATTTTTCCTTGGCACGTAATTTAAAATATTAGCTATTTAGCTCAACACATGTATTCTATTTGTTGATTTCCTCTGTTTGCTTAGGATTTTTAAATTTGTTTATTTATGACCAAGAGTTTAAACTTAGAATCTGATTTGACATTGCTTTATTATTAGGCACAAATCATTTTTAGAATGTTCAAATTAAAAAAATTTGAAAGAGTAATAAGCTAGTTATTCATTCAGCTAATTACCAATTGTTAACTATTAAGCATAGCCAAATAGTAGTGTATAGCTCAAAAAAGTGGTGGTGGATTTATCTGTGTGATGAGATGAGGAAAAGTATAAAATGATATTGAGTGGCAAATTTACAGCCCTGCAAGTCTAGAAATTCATCTACGAGTTACTTTTGAGGCAGTGTCTACTGGAATCCTACTCTGAACATTTTCTATCTTTGCTCATAGCAAACATGTTGCATCATTTTTGAGTTAGGTTTGCACTAAAGATTAATGAGTTGGTGTTTCACTTTTTCTGTAGCAACAACAAAATTTTTTTCCAGTGTGTATAAAAAGGGTGGAAGTTCTACAGACTTTGGACTCTTCTGTTCCTCTATCGATCTCTAGATGTTTCCTGTCTGCCTTTTTGACTACCTATACAGCTGTTTTTCATGTGTTTTTCAGACTTGGATATAGACCAAGTATTTTTGACAGCTGCATGCTGAAGTGTGATATATGTTTGGCCACAGGTCACGTTTGCATTTCTTCACTTGTATTTTTACTCAATGTACAAAAGAAAAATGAGCACAGAGAGATTCAGAAAACATGTACAGTGCTGAGTAATGGTAGTCTTCCTTCATGTATGCCACTCCACTTACTCTGCTATATGGATTCTACAGAAAGAGAAAGACAGCAGAGAAATGGAGGAAATGGCATTCAGGAGTGCCCTTTGTGGGATTCTGTTGCCATAGTAATGAATGATGGAAGATGCTCTGGGTCATGCATGGTAGGAAAAACTTCTACTCCAACTCCTACACACCATTTTAGCGAATAGACTATAATTTAGTAGAGAAAACTATTAATCTAGTAGTCATTCCAACATGTATTGGTTTGTGTATCATGTTAAAGCTTTGACTACATGCTACTTAACACTAGGAAATGAGATACACTACTTAATAAGTGTTCATTTCATGTTGCTACCATAATGGAGCTTTCTTCCATCCTGTTGTTGTTGTTGTTAGGTGCCATCGAGTGGCAGATTGTTTCGGGATTGCTTTGGGAGTGGGTTGCCACATCCTTCTTCCATTTTTCTTCCATCCTATAAGGCACAAAGTTTTTTCTTTGCCTTTGGGGAAACGAAACAAAACAAAGCAAAACAAAACAAAGCGAAACAAAAGTATTGATTTTCAAAACCCCTTCTCAAAGCAGTCCTTTTTATTGGCTATGCTGGGGTTTGAATTTAGTGCCTTATGCATGGTAGGCAAGCCCTCTAACACTGAACTACACTCCCAGACCTTCACAATGACCTTGATAGGTTCTTTCTCAATTTCTTCCTAGATCTTAAAAATAATATTTTAATTCTCTTGTACTCAAGATTAATGGAATAAGTGTCTATACTCTGATGAAATATTCAACCTTCCTAATTATTTCTACTTCAAAAATTTTTTTCTGTACAGTTTATCCATAACTTTTGAGGAAACATCATTAAAATATTGTCACCTTTTCAATCTGTAGCTTTTATTTTTCATGCTTTTGTTTAAACTTGATCTATTGCATGCGGATCAAGTCCAGCTGCCCCTGCATCTTTTTCTAATGTGTTTCTTTGTTCTCGTAGAAATTCCCTTTACTTTTACCTATGATGCCTATTCTCTCTGCATATCCTCTATAGTCTGAGATGCAACCCACTTCTATCAAGAAAGCTTTCCCAGAAAGTTCACTATAATGAAGTTCTGATTTTCTGTAGCATTTGGTTTATTTCATTTCATTTAGATTTTGTATGTTAATATGTGTTATTTTTAAAAATGAAAGTAAATTTTGCCTCCCAGGGATTCAGTGTGGTATAACAGAGCTAGATAGATCCTGACTTGAATACTAGTTCTATCACTTTCTAATTCTTTGACGTTAGACAAATTATTTAAGCTCTGTGACTTGAATCTTTTCATGTATAAAATGTTACTATTATCTAATTTTGAGTTGTTGAAGATTATAGCTAATGTGCTGGCTAAGTGTCTAGAAGGCTGTCACATTAACAGGTATATAATAAATGGTGGTGTTACTTAATATTTCTATTATTCTATATTTCTTACAGCTTCTGGTATAATACCAAGTGTATGATAAGGACTCTTTGAGTATGGTTCATGGCTAGGTCACTGAAATAGTTCCTGAAATCCCATTGCTTTTATGAAGGCTTCCTGTTGGCTCTGTTCTGTCAAAGCTACAAAACTTCTGTGGCTTTTCTGGATTGTTCTTTCTATTCTCATTTTCTGTAAGGGGAGGCTTTGGTATGTATTCTGAAGTGGCTTCCAAAACAGTGATTTGATGGGTTTATTTATTTATTTTTGAGTAATGTTTTGGATTGATCACTACATTTTTCTAAACATCAGTAACCAAGATTGTAATAAGTAAAATATTTTTCACATATTTCAGATGCAGTGTGTGAAACACATAGAATAAAATCTTAGCCAGTCTGAGCTGCAGATGAATAAATTATTTTGCCTAGCCTACTTCAGCTCAACCGACATTTAGTAATTGATTTCCTATGTGCCAGGCATTTTATAGTTGCTGGATTTACAAAGATGATTTACAAAGTCAGGTCTTCTGCCTTTGAGGTCAGTTTTAGTGAGAGACATGAAAACAGATCATTTCAATTGATGATTTGTTCTAAGATGAAGATAAGTATGGGACTGTTTGTGGGGTCAGGGATAGAAGGTGATTGAAGGGAGAAGAGACTTATGGCAAGACATGAGCCTCAATCTATGGTGTCTCTCAGAGGAGAAAAAGTTGATCAACTTGTTTCAGAGACAGAGAACCAACTCAAAGTGGCTTCAACATTTCTAGGCATTTACTGCCTGCAAAGGTCAGCTGTCCATTCGGCTAGTCCATTAATGGACTAGCTCAAACAGTGCTTTTCATGCCTCTCTTTTAACTGTGCCCTTAGAAAAGCTGAATAGACTCTGATTTCAGACCTTTCCATCTTCATACATCACTTTCTATGTAAATATATCATTTTTTAATAGTTCCAGCTTAATTTAGAGATATAGTTTCTTTCATTTGCTATAAATTATACCTATTCTGAGCCAACTACTGTGACTAGTGTAATACTAATTAGGTTAAATATGTTAAGGCCTCAAGCTTAGAATGAGCTTAATCACCCAGACCTCATGACTAAGCATGGAAAGGGAGGAGAATGGATACCTAGGAGGAAGCTAGCAAATGTTTCTTAGACTAGGAGAAGAAAAGTGAAAGAATTTTTTTTCTTTTTTTTTTTGAGAAAGGAAATAACATATGCAAAAGGAAGCATGAATCATCATGCTGTGAATGGAAAATAGAAGTTAAACATTGATCTAACATGTAGTATGAGACTAAGAGAATATTTGTAAAAATAATACTTCACTTGAGTATTTGCCACTGCTGGATACAGTTTTCATACATTAATTCTCACAAGAAGTTACTGAGGTAGATACACTATCTTGCAGGTAATGAAACTTGAACCCAAGTTTACAGATTGGGTTTGGACTCAAATCCAGATTAACTGCCTCCAGAGGCAGCCCACCTGGACTCTAGTGCATTAAATACTCTGTTACCAGAGTTTCAGAAAATAAGACCTCTTATGACATGTTCCTGAGAAGGGTCAAGGGTGCTAGGTTTCTTTGCGGTTCAGTTTTTCTTCAAGCTCTGGTTTAAGCCATGGTTCTTTAGCATGCATCTGAATAGGCACTATTCTTATTCAAACCTTGAATGGTTTGGCCCTACCACCAGAGTTTCTGAGTCAGTAGGTCTATATTAGAATCCTAGAATTTACATTTCTAAGAAGTTCCTAACTGCTGCTGCTCTAGGGGCCACACTTTGAGGACCACTTATTTAAGATCATTGGGAGACCAAAGATTCCTGATTCAATGATACCACAAGAGCTGGGTGCAGTGGTGCACACATGTAATCCCAGCAACTCAGGAGGCAGAGGCAGGAGGATTGCAAGTTCGACACCTGAGGCAGCCTGTAATTTAACAAGACCCTGTCTAAACAAACAAACAAACAAATAAAACAATGATAGTACGTATTGAAATAAGCACACATTTTATTGGTGCTTCTGTTTGCAAGTACACATTGTCTGAGCTCACAGTCTTTAATAATATAGATATCATGAGTGTATTTCGGTTACTGTAGTATCTTCTACTAAAGGTCAAAGTCATTGCATAAGTTTTTCATATAAAATATATTTAAACAAATTTTCTACAAAAAGTACATAGAAAAAGTAACACAAACATTCATATTTTCACACCTAGAGGCAACAGTTATAAATGTATATATGGGTCTAAACATACACTTTTTTCACATCTTGTTTTCTGTACTGGGGAGTTGAACCCAGGACCTCATGCTCTTCCTATGAACTGCACCCCTAGCCCCTTAAAGAAATTTTTTTTTTATCTTGAGACAGGGTCTTGTTAAGTTATGCAAGCTGCCTCTGGGATAGAACTCATGATCCTTCTGCCTCTGCCTTCTAAGTTACTGGCATTAGAGGTCTGTGTCACTGTACCCGGCTAAACAAACATACACATTTTTCAATGCGCTATTTGAAAGTAAGTTACAGACCTTGTACCACTTCACCCATAAATACTTTAGCACGCATCTCCCAGTAAGAATATTCTCGTATATTATTATAAAACCATGTTCATGCTTAAGAAAATTAATTCTAATTCCTTAGTGTTATCTAACATGCAGTTATAACTGAATTTCTCTACTTGTCACAATGTGCCTTTTACCTGGTTGTTTTTTGGTACTAGGATGCAGTCAAACAAAATCAAATTTTAAAAGACAGCAATGATGGGTATATTTTTTAGGCTCAGGTAGGTTCTGTATTATTCAATATAGTGCAGGTTTGGTTGCTTTTACAAAGACCCAACTTAATGATGGCTTAACTAAGGAAGATGTTCATTTCTGTCATATTTAACTGTCTGGAGATAAAGTGGTCCAGGGCTGGTAGGGATACTTTGTTTTCCTGAATATGTGGCCTCCATCTGAGGCCAAGACACCTTCTCTAGCCCTATTGTCATGGTATTAGGGGAAAGGAGTACATACTTCATCTTTTTAAGGACATATGTGAAAGTTGTACATATAACCTCTGTTCCCATGTCATTAGTAAGAATGTAATCATATGCTGTATCCTTAGCAGAGGACTGCAATTGTACGCTTTACTTCGGATGACTATGTATCTAGTAATTGAAAGAATTATGGGCCATACAGAAAAGGTCCTAAGATCAGAATGATACCCAGAAGACCAGGTGGCTGAACATTAAAAAAAAATTGGCCCCCAAGGTCAGACCAGATGGCCAGACAAAAATGACCTAACTGTTCTCCCCCGCTTTTCTCCAAAGAAATTTCCCTGCCTATGCATCTTACCAAAGCTCCACCAGCCCTGGCCTTACTCAGCTCACTGCAGCAGCTGCCCTCTCTCCTTCAAATGTGCTGCTGCCCAAGCTTCTACTTTCCCCACCCTTGTGTGCTCCCAATAAACTTGCTCCTGGCAAGTCAGAATGTTCTCTGATGTCTGTGCTTCCGTCACTGGATTTTCTTTATCATCTGATGCTGAAACCTGGGAAATCAGTGAGGCTCCACCTTATGGTGTGAGTCCCGAACACCCCCCACTACTGAATCTGTTTGCAACTTCTGACCTCCATAGGCAAGCATGCTCTGCCATCCAATCGGTGAGTTTTACTCCTGATTCTCTGATACTCCTGTTCCCATCTATTCCCTTCCAGGCCATTTCCTTTCTGTTTCTCTGAAGTCTGGGCACTGGGCCTGACCTAAGACCTCTGGCCCCAAGGGCTTTGGGTAGCTCAGGAATTGAGAAACTCTTCCTCTGGTCACCCTCCATTTATCCAGCAACATCTAGCCTCTCAGGGACCCCTTACACTCACACTCACCTTCCCTTCCTTCTAAAACGCAACCAGACAGTCATCCTCCTGCCTACTGGCTAATCTAAAAGCCTCTAGGTATTCAGTCTGAAATTAAACCAAAAAAATCTGTCCAACTTTGTAATTCAGTTGGATCAAATACAGACTGGACAGTGATTCAGTTTAGCCATAAAATGGAACCTTTGACGTTAATATCTTAACTGATCGGATAATTTCTTCCACTGTAATGGAAAATGGAGCAAGATTCCTTATCTTCAGGTCTTTCTCTTTGGCCAGTCTCTCTCTTTGAAAATTGTGCTTCACCTTGTTACCCACTATACCCACTGTGTGTACCCATTGTGCTTCATTCTTGTTACCCACACCCCCTGACCTCCTACCCAACCTAAGCCTCCCCCTTACAAATTTACTGATAGTACCTCTGCTTTCCCTTTTGAACTTATCAATCATCCCTTCTCTTTAAATCTTCCACTTGTTTCTCACAACTCCACAGCAGCCGCCCCTCTATTTTCAAATGTGCTGCTGCCCAACTTGCATGCTTCCAATAAACTTGCTCTTGGCAGGTCAGAGTATTGCCTTGTGTCTCTATGCCTCTGCTGTTAGATTTTCTCTATCAGTAATGATTCATGGTTCTGGTACTAAAGAAAAAATGGCTACTGGAACAGTTAGCATCTTTGCCACAAGTTCTTGTTGTAAGTGACTGAGCCATACCAAAGTATATCAAATTCTCAGAATAACTCATAATGTATTATTATATGACATTTCCTTTTTTTTTGAGCTATATTGGCTAATAATTACTCCTATGCTGAGCCCAGATTTTTTTTTTTTGAATTATTTGGTGTGTATCTTATAGATGCTCTGGTTTCTTCCCTTTTTTTAGGACATTAGCTCTCACTGTTCACAGCTGATGTGTCTTTACCCCTTTTCTAATTTGCTGCTTTTCCCCTCTGGGCTGGGTAAACAGGCAATATAAACTTTCATAATAATGCTATAATTTATTATGTGCCTTATATATGCTATACTATGTTAGGGATTTTGATATTTTATCTCTAACTTTGGAACTCTTTTTTTCAGCTCCATTGAAGTATAATTGATAAATGTTTTGTATGTTCAAGGTGTTCAATGTGACTTTTTGTATGTATGTGTGTGGTACTGAGGGATTGAACCCAGGGCCTCATGCATACTTTGCAAGTGCTCGAACACTGAGCTGTGACCAGCCAATATTTTACTTTTTGTTTTGAGATAAAGTCTCCCTAAGATTTTCAGGCTGCCTCTGGCCTCAAGTCTGCAGCCATAGCACCTTAGCTTCTGATCTTACCCGATCTCAGAAGCTAAGCAGGGTTTGCCTGGTTAGTCCTTGGATGGGAGACCCCCTGGGAATACCAGATGGCACAGGCTTGGGAGAAGGACCTGGCAACCAAAACAATCTGTCATTGAAAACCCTATGAATAGCAGAGAAGCACTGACAATACTGGCAGGCTTGGCACAGTGTAAGAGTGTTTCGTTCTGTTGTACACAGGGTCTCCATGAGTCGAACCTGATTCAGTGGCACCTAACAACAACTGGCCTCAAACTTGATATCCTCCTGCCTCTACCTCTTGAATTTCTGGGATTATAGATGTGCACCACCACACCATACAATGTAATATTTTAAGATATGTATCCATTGTGAAATAATTACTACAATGAATCTAATTAACACATCCATCACCTCACATAGTTACTTTTTCAGTTTTTAATGTTTTTGTGGTGAGAATACTTAAGATCTATTCTCTTTGCAGATTTCAAGTGTATAATACATTATTATTCACTATTCACCTTAAAACTACAAATGTGTACCTTTGGCCAATATCTTCCCATTTCTGTCATTGTCCACCACCCCTGGTAACCTCCCTTCTACTCTCTATTTATATGAATTTGACTTTTTTAGATTCCACCTATAAATGAGATCATACAGTATTTGTCTTTCTGTGTTTGACTTATTTCATTTAGCGTGATATCATTTAGGTTTATCCATGTTGTTGCAAGTGACAGGAATCCCCTCCTCCAACATGTATGAAGTGACAGCTCATTGTGATTTTGATGTCCATTTTCCTGATGGTTAGTGATATTGAGTCTGTAGCCATAACATCCTAGCGTTTGATCCTGCCTGATTTTGGAAGCTAAGCAGGGTTGGTCTGGTTAGTCCTTGGATGGGAGACTGCCTGGGAATACTAGATGTTGCAGGCTAGGAAGAAGTACCTGGAAATCCACTCCCCAAACTGCCATTGAAAACCCTATGAGTACCAGAGAAGCACTGACAATAGTGCCAGGCATGGCACAGTATCAGAGAGTATTTTGTTCTGTTGTACGTAGGGTCACTATGGTAAGACCCTACTTGACAGCACCTAACAAGTGATGTTGAACACTTTTAAATATACTCGTTAGGTTTTTGCTTCTCTTCTATGGAAAAATGTCTTTTCTGGTGGTTTAATTAGGGTTTTTTGTTGTTGTTTTGTGTTTTTTTGTTTTTTTGTTTTTTTTGGCTATTGAGATGTATGAATTTTTCATTTTGGAGATTAATCCCTTATCACGTACGTGGTTTATAACTATCTTTTCCCATTCTCTTTATTGCCTTTTCAATGCTGGGGCTTGAACCCGGGGCTGTGTGCATGCTAGGCAAGCATTCTGCCATTGAGCTATACATCCAGCCCCTTGTTTGATTCCCTTTTCATTTTATTGATTGTTTTTTTTTTTGGCTGTTCAGGACTTTTTAGTTTGATGTAATCCCACTTGTCTATTTTTGCTTTTGCTGCTTATGCTTTAGAAAAATCTAAATTTTTTATCTAAAAAGTAATTACCAAGACCAAATGCTATGGAGCTTTTCCTGTGTGGTTTCTTCTAGGAATTTTGTACTTTCAGGTTTTATGTTTAAATCTTTAGATCAGTTTGGATATTTGTATATGCTGTAAGGTAAGGGTTCCTTCTTTCTTCCCTCTCTCCCTCCCTTCCATCCTCCTTCCCTTACTTCATTCCTTCCTTCCCTCCCCTCCTCCTTTCTCTCTTCCTTTTCTCTCTCTCTCTCTCCCTTTCCCTTTCTCTTCCTTCCTTCCTTCCCTCCCTCCCTCCCTCCCTCCCTCCCTCCCTTCTTTCTTTCTTTCTTTCTTTCTTTCTTCTTTCTTTCTTTCATCTTTCTTCTTTCCTTCTTTCTTTTTCTTTCTTTTCCTTTCCCCTCCCTCCATTCCTTCCTTCCTTTTCCTCCCTTCTTCCTTCCCTCTTCCTTCCTTCCTTTCTCCTTCCTTCCTTCCTTCCATCCATCTAGTTTTCCCAACACCATTTGTTGAAGACATTATCCTTTCCCTATTATGCATTCCTGGTGCTTTCCTGACGATAAATTGAGAACATCACAGCTCTTATACAACTATGCTCATTTTATAAATGAGAAGGCTGAAGCTCTAGGAATATCTGACTTGTTTATAAAAACTAAATTTGCAGTGCCTGCAGCCGTAGCCCTGTGACATCTGATCCCATCAGGTCTCAGAAGCTAATCAGGGTCAGGCCTGATTAGTACTTGGATGGGAGACCGCCTGGGAATACCAGGTGCTGTAGGCTTGGGGGACGGACCTGGCAACCCACTCCCAAAAAATCAATCCACCATTGAAAACCCTATGAACAGCAGAGAAGCACTGGCAATAGTGTTTCACTTGTTATATGCAGGGTCGCTATGAGTCAGATACCGACTCAAAGGCACCTAACAACAGCAGCAGCAACAACAACAACAACAACAACAAATTTGCAGTAATACGCATACCTAAATCTCAGTTTGTTTTCTCTTTTAAAAACTCTATAGGTAGTGTGTTCCTTTTGAAAACTGCTCAGCTATGATTGTCCTTAGTTAGATACAACAATAAGAATATAATCTATTTCCATACAATTTAATAGCTCTTTGAGAAAAGCTGCTTTTTAAAATTTAAAGATACCATAAATATGATTGTCACTGATATCCAAGGTGATATGCACTAATTACTATAGGACTTATTATATATGGTAAGTTTGGGCTAGAGATGACAAATTAGAGGATTGACTTTTTCACTTATTCCTTTAATGAGTTGCTTAATTTTTCTCTGACATAGTTACCCACACTCCCATATAATAGGTTATAAAGTATACTAATCACACCAACAGAACATGCATTGTTATAGCCAATAAATCTTTTTCAGATTGGGGATAGTATTCTGTGTCATAGAAATCATCATCATCATACCATCTCATTGTATTTTTGGAACTATGAATATAGTAATTAATACTGATAGATTGATAGTAGAAGATACTTGAAAACAATAGGGCAATCAGAGATTAGTATTTTTCAGTATTAGTATCTTTCACTCCCAACACTGTTTAACATTGTAATTTGTATAAAAGTAGTGCCTAAGAGAAGTTTATTGATTTAATCTCGTGTGTGTGTGTGGTGGGTGCTGGTGATTGATCTCAGGGCCTCATGCATCTGAACAAGTGCTCTACCATTGAACTGTACCCCACCCCCCATCTGTTGAGTTTGACTGATGTCTAAATCACTTGAACCTATGACATTGTCATATGATGAAGAGAAATATAAGGTGTGATCAAAGGATACAGCTTATGTTTAAATTTAAAAAATATTTTAGTAAAAGATACATTGCAATTAATCCCCCTCTCTCTGGCTTCAAACATACTTATCCCATTTTTCTTGCCACTTTCTGATGCAGTTTTGGAAGTCCTCTTTCATGAACGTCTTTAGTTACGCTAATATTGCTGCCTTGATGGCCTGAATCGATTCAAAAGGCTTACCTTTCATGGTCATTTTGACTTTGGTGAAGAGCCAGAGCTCACACAGGGCCAGATCAGGTGCAGAAGGTGGATGAGGACACACTGTAATGTTTTTATTTGACAGAAATTGCCATACCAAAAGCAATGTGTGATATGGAATGTTGCTATGATGGAGGATGAAACTAAAGACATTCATGAAAGAGGGCTTCCAGAACTTCTTCAGAAAGTGGCAAGAATGATGGGATAAATGTGTTCAAAGCCAGGGGGAGTATTTTCAGGAGGATTGTCATAGTTTGAATCTCAAATTTCCCCATGTGTTTGAATGCTTGGGTCCCAGCTGGTGATGCTGTCCTGGGAGGTTATGGAACCGTGGAAGGCAGCATCCTAGTTTTGCAGAAGCAGGTGCCTGGGGGCAGGTCTTTGGAGGATTTTACTCATGCCTGTGGTTCTGGTTGCTCTCTGCTCTTAGCTTCCTGATCACCAAGATGTGAGATTCTGTGCCATGGACTCTGCCATGCTTTTCTTGCCACCACATGTTCCACCTCTGGGGACTGAAATCCTTTAACTGTAAGCCCCCAATATTTCCTGCCTTAAGTTTCCTCTAGCTGGTTTCTCTGTCACAGTGATATGCCAATTGACTAATTCAGGAATTAATGGCAATGTGTCATCTGTTGTAATATTTTTTTAAATTTAAATATTCACTGTGTTTTTTGATCACACCTCAGTTCAATTAAGACCATCTTTTGTTATATTTCTCAATTTGGAAAAAATGGTATTTTATAAAGAATCATGATTGTTCTTGGGGATTATCTATTTTTTGAAGTTTTGGAGGGCTGCATCTGGCCTTATGCATGCTAGGCAAGTATTCTACCACTGTGCAGCACTCCCAGCCTCTTTCCATGTTTTCAGATAGGGTCTCATTAGATTGTGCAGACTGCCTCTGGCCTTGAACTTATGACCCTTCTGCCTCACTGTTCTGAATCTCTGGATTACAGGCATGTACCACAACACCCAGCTCTCTCAGGGATTATCTTGAGCTAAAGATTTTAGCATATGTTATTGTTAGGTGCCATTGAGGTGAGTCCAACTCATGTTGTTGTTGTTGTTAGGTGCTGTAGAGTCGGTATCCGACTCATAGCGACCCTCATAGGGTTTTCAATGGCTGACTGTTTCGGGATTGCCTTGGGAGTGGATTGCCAGGTCCTTTTCCCATTTTTGCGGTGCTGGGAATTAAACTTGAGACCTCAGAGACTGCAGCGCAGCGTTCTACCAACAGAGCTAAATCCCAGCCCATAGACCCTATATAGGTCTCTATGAACGGAGCAAACACTCCCTAACACTGTGCCATGCACATGGTCTTTTTAAAGTTTAAGTCCATTGTTATAGCCACTCTTTCAACCCATCTAGTTCAGGTCTTCCTTTTTTTGTTGACCTGTCACTCTCCAGACATGATGTCTTTCTCCAGGGATTGGTCCATCCTGACTACATGTCCAAAATACATAAGATTCAGTCTAACCATCCTTGCCTCCAAGGAGCACTCTGGTTGCATTTCTTCTAGGACAAATCTATGGTTCTTTTGCTATAGTCAACATTTATCTCTAGCACCCTAATTCAAAGGCATCAATTCTTCTCTTGTCTCCCTTATCCACCATCTGGCTTTCACACACATATGATGTGGCTGCAAATATCATGGCTTGAATCAGGCTCACCTTTGTCTTCAATATTAAAGATTTTAGCATATAGTAAGTTAACATAGATGCATTTAAAATGATAGACATCTTCTGAATAAAAATTGGGAAATGTATCAATAACCCAATAGCTTCATTGGTTTGTAATTTAAAATTTAAACTAATGTGGAATTGCCCCATGGGGGAAAATTAACTATGATATATTTGGGGTGGATAGTGATAAATTAAAACATTATACTGACAAAAAGATTGTTGTTGTTAGATGCCATTGAGCCTGACTCATAGTGATCCTAATAGGGTTTTCAACAGCTCATTGTTTTGAGATTGATTTGGGAGTGTATTGCCACATCCTTTTCCAATTTTTATGGTGCTGGGGATCAAACCTGGGTCCTCAGAGAGCGCAGAGCAACACTCTACCAACTGAGCGTAACCCCAGCCCTTATAAAAAGATTAGGTTATCTAATTTCTTCTAATTCTTCTTTAGGTCGAGATTTAATTTGTATCCAGTCTATGGATGGGATGCTGATGGTGTTTGAGCAGGAAAGCTATGCTTTTGGGAGATTTCTCCCTGGTTATCTTCTGCCTGGCCCTCTTGCTTACAGTTCTCGTACAGATTCCTTCATTACTGTCTCTTCCTGCCGACAAGTGGAAAGTTACAAGTAAGCTTCTATGTTAAATCTTTGGAAGCAGGGTTTTATTTATTTATTTATTTTATTGTTGTTGTTGTTGTTGTTATTATTATTATTATTATTATTATTATTGGTATATTTGTTGCTTATTATTTTCCACAAAGATTTGGATATTACAAATGAAAAAGAGACTATTTTCTTTCTATGTTAAATCTTTGGAAGCAGGGTTTTATGTTTGCTGATTATTTTCCACAAAGAGTTTGAATATTACAAATGAAGAAGAGACTGGTTTCTCTTATAAAATTTAATTGTGATGACTTAGTTTGGCCCCATGCACTTGGGCAGAGTGTCATGGCAGTAGAAGCATATGGCAGAGGCTATTCACCTCAGGAAAAAGAGTGAGGAAGAGTCTGGAGACCAGGCATACCCTTCAAGAGCATGTCCCTAGTGACCTGTTTCCTCCGATTAGGTCCTGCCTCCTAAAGTTTCCAGAACTTCCCAAAATAGCACTACCAACTGGGGACCAAGCATTGAACACATGGGCCTATGGGTGACATTTTGTATTCAAACAATGACAGTGTCCTTATCCAGGCTCTAAAGGAGGTAGTAATGTTCATTTTGATAAGTTTAAGGATCAAATACATGACAAGTTGCCCTGTAACAGAAAAGTGTCACTGTTCCTTGATATAAGAGATAATAAAAACACAATATTGACTGGGAAAACCCACATATGAAGATGCATGTATGGAATGATTTTATAACAAAAATCAAGCCAGGTGCAATGGTGCATATCTCTGATCCCAGTGACTTGGGAGGCTGAAGCTTGGGATTGCAAGTTTGAGGCCAGAAGCATCATGCCTAACTTAGTGAGACCCTGTTTCCAAATTTAAAAAATTGACTGTACAAAATAGCTTATACATTTTTGCTCAAAATTCTAGTCGATCTTGGTGAGTTGTGTTTGAGAGAGATTATCTTCTCCACCAGGTAAATTTCAATATAGGTTAAGGTTTTTTGTTGGTAGAGAGAATGGGGAAAAGAAAGTAGAAACCCATGCTAGGAAAAGAGGGTTTCAACATCTTCAGTTACTTTGTTATTATCTTTATGATGGCAACATGTAGAACCTTAAACACCTATATTACACACCTATAGCTTTTCATTGTTAGTGTTTGACCACAAGATTTTTCCCAAGGCAGGAAGAGAAAGCAAATTCATCCAATGACAGCTGTAAAGTTTCAATATTGTGGTTGTATAAGTTAGTTTACTTTCCCTTCAAAAGTGGCAATCTTCCATTTGTGAATGATTGTCAAGGTATATTGAGTTTAAGCCCCTGAAAATAAGCAAATGTTTGTGACTAGGCAGAAATGGATGGAGGTAATGTATCATTGTGTCACATTCCTTCTGTAGCTCCTGTGGCTCTTATCCAAAGGAGATGAATGAACTGTGGCACTGCTACTGGTAATAAATAAAATATTATATTTATTTTGAGAGGTTAAGAAAAATATCTGGTTAATTTACTCAGACCTGCCAAAATTTAAGTAATATTGAGGAAGTCTGCTTTTTAGCTTTCCACCCCATTCTGTGTCTCACCTCCTGCCAAGTAGTGCTACACTAGAGTCACAATACAAAGATGTGAATGCTCCATTACTTACTCTTTGAAATATGTGCATAGGAGTTAATTTGGTAATAACTCCAGGAGCGATTTTACGAGGAAGCAATCTGTAGGTTTCCTTAATGTGTGAGCTTAATCTCACAGAAGCCCACATTGTTTTAACTGTGGTAATTTTCCAACCAATCTATTAAATTCATCTCCATCTATGACTAAAAACTACACACTTCATTCATTACGAAGCTCTTTTATAATAGTAAAAATGCATGAGATATTTGACAATTGAGAGGTTTTGTAGCATTAAGTTTCATGTTGTACTTATACATGCTTTTAAGTTTAATAGATTAAATTAAATGATAATCACTACGAGGAGAGAAAGCATGAAAACTGTAGATTTGTTCTTTTAAGGATTCATTAAGTCTGTCTATAATCTGTTAATAGAATGTAATCAGCTAATAGAATGAACTTTTAAGACATAATTCATTTTCACATTTGATGTTGATATTTAATTTAAATTCAGCTCAGTTTTGTTCATATATGAATTAAGAAGGACTTTGGATCTCAAACTTTGGGGTGTGTAAGAATCTCCTGGGCAGCCTGTTATAAAATGTACATTTATATGTCCCTAGTTCTCAGTCCCCTAAAATTTGATTTAATAGATTTGGGGGTAAGACCCAGAAATCATCATTGTAAATGCATACCTCAAGTGATTCTAATTCAGGGACGCACTTTGAGTGTTGTTTTTTGTTTTTGTTTTCTTTTTTTCCTCTTAGTGTTTTTAGTACTGGCAGGCTGAATCCAGGGGCTTGGACATACTTTGCAAATGCTGGGTCTCACTAAGTTATACATGCTGATTCTGCCTCCCCAGTCGCTGAAATTATAGGAGTGCACCACTGCACTGGGCTTTCTGCTTTTCATTTGAAATGAGAGAATTGTTTGTTTTTTGGGGGGGGGTTAGGGGAAAGAAGTTGGTGCTACTATTCCCTTGGTCATGTACTTTGAAACTTTGGTTCATCTTTTTTTTTTTTTTTTGCAATGGAAGGTTATTGAATCCAGGGTCTCACCATGCTAGGGGAGAGCTGTATTTTTTAACTTTTTATTTTTATACAGTGTCTCACTAAGTTGTGTAGGCTGCCTCTGGCCTCTCAATCCTCCTGCCTTAGATTGTCTCCGGAGTCACTTTGATTGCAGGTGTGTGCCATGGTGCCTAGCTTGGATTTGGTTTTGCTTTCTTTTTCTTTCCTTTGCCTGTCAGCTTGGATTTGGTTTTGCTTTCTTTTTCTTTCCTTTGCCTGTCAGAAAGTTTCATAAACTCTTCCTCTTCTGCCTTTAATTCTCTTGTTAAGCTCTTGCTTTCCATTCCTGTTGGTTTGGACATTTATTATTTCACTTGAATTTCTGTTTACATTTTCCCCCTAGTCTAGTGTTTGAAAGGTATTTCTTGTCTGTCTTTCTTCCTGCTTGCCTGCCTGCCTCTCTCTCTCTCTCTCTCTCTCTCTCTTTCTTTTGTCTCACTATGTTGCCCAGATTGTTTTTGACCTCTTGAGCTCATTTGATTCTCCCATCTCTGCCTCCAGAGTGCTGGGATTATACATGTTTGCGATCACACCCAGTTTATCTTTTTTTTTTTCTTTTTGTCTTTTTTTGTGGTACTGGGGTGTTGAACCCTGGGCCTTGCACATACTTTCCTAGTGCTCTACCACTTTGCTGCAACCCCAGCCCATGAAAAAATTTTTTTTATTTTTATTTTTGAGTTAGGGTCTCATTAAGTTATGCAGGCTGCCTGTGGCCTCAAACTCAGGATCATCCTGCCTCTGTCTCCCAAGTGGATAGGGTTATAGGCTTGTGCCACTATGCTTGGCTATTTTTTCAAAATTACCTCTTTAAACCAGAATAAATTTCATTTCCCATTAAAAAATTAAATTTTCTTTTATAGTCGGCCCTCTATGTCAATGGTTTCTATATCCATAGATTCAACCGATCTTGGACTAAAAATGTTTGAAAAAAATTATATGTTATAAACATGTACAGACTTTATTCTTGTTGTTATTCCCTAAATAAAACAATACAATAACTATTTGCATAGCATTTACATTGTATTATTGTAAGCAATATTGTGATGATTTAAAGTATATGGGAAGGGTTGGGGATATATCTCAGTGGAAGGGTGCTTGACAAGGCCCAGGTTTGATCTCCAGTACCACAAAGAAAAAAGGAAAAAAGGAGATGTGTGTAGTTTATATGCAAATATTATATTACTTTATATAAGGGATTTGAGCATTTGCAGATTTTTAATTTGCATATCCATAGTGGTGGCAGTGTCCTAGAACCAATTCCTCATGGATATCTAAGGATGACATTCAGTGCTCTTTATAATGCACCCCATTTTACTTCTGTAATGTGGGCTTCAGATTTAGGAGGGACTATTAAAGGTAACTGGTTCAACTATCCTTTTTTTTTATCTCCTAGGTATATAATTTCCTGAACCATTGATCTCTGCCTAATATCATATATTGCCTTCTGTATTATACTGAAGTGTTCCAGAGGATGTCTTTTATTATGAGAGCCATTCACTGACTGAGAGTCTGTTTTTTCAGTCATTCAATTTGCAAACATTTTTAAAGAATTTTCTTTGTGGCTTACCCTGTGCAAGATATTGGAAATGCAAAGTCAAACAAGGTCTGTCTGTTGTTCTCAGTCAGTGTTCAGACACATGTGAGAGGCAGCAAGCCAGTCAGCTCTTTCAGTGCATTGTGACAGAGGCTGCAGCAGAGCTCTGCATGGGATGCTGAGGAAACTTAGATGTGGGGCTTCTAAATAAGAAGCAACTGCAGGAAGGTTCCTAGAAGTATTCTGGCCATGGGTTTATTTTCTCTCCCTTTCTTTGCTGCACAATTTCTCTAGCACCCTTGCAGTCACTCCTAATACCTTGCTAAATAAATAATAGACTTTAAATAAACATTTAAAAATATGTTTGGTGAATTTAATTGGCTATTTTAAGAAGAAAGTTGTATTCTTCACTATGCTTAAGCTCTGGCCAAATTGAGGTATTTGTGTTTCCCTATGTGCTAAAGGTTTTCCTCTCTCTCCTCTTCTGTTCATACCATCCCCTACATCTGAAATGCTCTTCCTTCTCTGCATATGAAAAGGATGTGTTGAAACTGCTCTGCTCCCCTTCAGTTCTTCCTTGACCTATCTGCATGCAGCATCTCCTTCTTCTCAATTCATGGAGTAGTTTTTCGTGCTTCCCTTAAGCCTTTCAATACTTCATGCTTTCACTGATATTAAATATTCACTTGTTGGTTTTCTCCTTGTTTGGACTCTGTCCTCCTTGATGGGAGGAACTTTATATCTCCTGAAGTGCCTAGTACTGTACTTGCCGAGAGTAGGTATTTAGTAAGAAGTTTATGAAGGAGTGAAAATTGTGTAAAGAAAGGTTCTGTTCTGTTACTCATATCTTTCAATGAAAAAGAATCTAGCATAACCAAGAATATTTGAGCTATCATTTCAATGAACATAATAATACAGAGTTTCCATTTCTAGTAAAGTTGTCCAGGTTAAATTTCAAGGTTCCAAAATTACCTGGTACCCTTTGAGGTGACAACCATGTTTCATTTGAAAACAAATGATTTCAGAGTACTTAACTTTTGTACTCTGTTATTGTTAGGTGCTGTTGAGTTGGGTCTGACTTCATAGTGACTCTGTGTACAACAGATGAAACACTACTTGACACTGTGCCATGCCCAGCATATTGTCAGGGCTTCCCTTTTGTACTCTATGACACATCAACCCAAATCTTAGTTACTTGCTGCTGTTTTTATGATGTGGTATGGAAGAACACTAAATTACCTGGTTGCCTTTGTCATTGGGGCTTCACAGACTGGTTACGTATTTGTAGCTACTTGTTCAAAAAGCACCACCATTCACCTGGACTTGGACTTGGACTTGCTGTATTTATGATTAGTTCCTTCCTGTTCTGAGAAACATATCTGATACTCTCATAAAATCTTACGGTGTTAGGCCTGATTATTCTCTCAGTGGTCTAAAAAAGGGAATTTTATTCCTTAGCCTATAGCACTGAACACTTGAGTGGTAAGAAAAAATCCAAGTATTTTCTTTAGTATGCTTGGCATTATTTGGTTTTAGAAATAGATTTTTCATGTGTCTAATTGGTCACAGTTAAGAGGAGTTAAGGAATAACCATAAAATAGATGCTATTATAAACTTGTCATCATGTAAACTTACTGTTAGTTATATTGAAGTAATAAAATACTCTTCTGAATTGTCTTCCATGAAGAGAAACGGTCTGGATTTGGAAATCTGTATCAAGTTTAGCTGAGTCCTTGGCTGTCATTCTGATGTTAATGAGGCCATGTTAGTGGCTCACTTATTCCTCAGATAAAGTAATAACTCTTCCTAGTTATAGAAGAAGCTTCAAATAGCTCAAGGAACTTTGGAGTTTTGCAATAATCTCATTAATATCCATGTCATCCTCAGATATGTTGGTGTCCACAGGAAATAAACTACCTATACAATTAATTGCCTGAATGTTAAATCTTCAGCAGGAACAGCTCTGGGATAATGTTTCTCTTATTAGGAACTGAGAATAGGAAAACACCCCCGCTTGGGGCATTGAAATGTGAGGTCTAATTTGGCACTTTTAGAAACAGATTTTGAAGATCAGTGTCAGATGGGATAGAGACATTTGCTGCAGTTGCTTATGGAATTTCTTCGCATTGTTTTACAGGGCTGATGTCTTCTCCTTCCTACCTTTTCTTGTCTCATTTCTCATGACTCATTTCTCCTTGCCGTGTACCTCTCCCAAATTTCTGCTATGGCCTTTCATGTCTCTTTTGCCACTGCATGACTTTACATGTACCCTTTACTTCACTGTACTGCCTTTTCCCTCTTTAGCAGCATGGTAAATTCTTACTCATTTTTAAAAACCTAGATTTCTCTTTCTGAGCCTATAAGCAAGAGCATTATCTCCCATATCCCACTAATTGTTTCTGCCATCATGTTCCATCAATACTGTGTTCCATTGGTAATATGTGATTACCTTGTATTAGCACAGGACTGTCTGAGTTATACTTAGTTATTAACTGTATGTGAATCGGGATAGCTAGTTTGGAAACTCCTTGTATTGGTTACTTTTGTCATCACTGCAGAAGAATACCTACAAGGTGCAATTTAAGAGAGGAAGCTTTATTTTGCCTCATGGTTTCAGAGGACCCAGTTCATGGTTTCTTAGCCCCATGGTGGATGTTGTTCTTCATTCTTGATAGACAGGAAGCAGAGGAAAAAGAATACAAGAAGAGGCTAGGGAAGATGTAGCCCTCAAGGATAATCTTCTAGTGACCTGCTTCCTCCAACCAGGCCCCATCTCCTACCTTTTACTCCCTCCCAATAATGCCATCATATTATGAGCCCATCAAAGGCTCAATCCATTTATTAGGTCAGAACCCTCATGATCTAATCTTCTCTGGAAACAGTCATTACAGACACACCAAGAGATGTACTTTACTAATCTTTTAGACATTTCTTAATCCAGTCAGGTTGACAATTAAAATTAACCATCACACTCTTGATGTATGATAGATCATGTGGTAGTTTTTTTCCATTGTTAATGTCTTTAATGGTTAATGTCTTTAATGGTTTAATTCTATATGTTTATGGAATGAATGAAATTCATATACATTGAGCTTTCATATTAACTGTAAACCTAATTTTTGCAGGTTATTTTGGTTTGTCATTAGCTTCTATGCCTTGCATACCGTATTTTATAGTCATTCTGGAAGCCTGCTGAAATAAATTAATTATTCCTGATGGAGAGAGGATGATTTTAGAGTTGGCATTTGTCTTTAGTCTATTTTGTGCTTGTATAACAGGATATCTGAGACTGAGTAATTTATAAAGAACAGAGATTTACTTTTTACCATTCTAGAGGTTCAGAGGCTGGCATCTCGTGAGAGCCTGGTTGCTGCTTTATCTCTTGGTGGAAGGACAAAGAGCACACATCTTATAGCTTCAAGTCCTTTAGTGATTGGCATAAATCCATTCATGAAAATGGAACTATTATGACCTAAATACCTCCTAGGCTTTACATGCCAACTCTGTTGCACTGGGGATTAAGTTAGTTAGTTTGTTTCTTTCTTTTTCTTAAAAAAACAAACCCCATGGTTTATTATTATTATTTTTTTTCTCTCATTATTAGTAAATGATGAGGGAGTACAGAGTAATACAGCATTGGCTTTTTCCATTATGCATCTTTTACATTGGGGGCTAAGTTTCTAACCCATGCTTTTGTGGGGAGACTTTCAAACCACAACAGTCTATGACATTTGAATATACTGTACTTCAGTGCTTATTTAGATATTCCATACTGTCTTCATTCAGGTCCCTGAGTTTTACACTTTTAGACATTTTTCTCTTAGTATGTTTGAATATATCCATTTTAAAATTTTCTTTCTGGCTGTGGAGGAACAAGGTAAAGAATTTTGATTCAATAGAAGTGAATGGACTCTGTTAGCTTGAAGTTTCTTCATTTGGAGTTATTATTATTCTAGTAATATCACAATAATTAATGAGAAATAAAGGAATCTAAGTTTTTTGGCTAGCATAATAATTTCTAGATTGAATTATATTTATAAATTATTTTAAAGAATTCTTGTTGTTGTTATTAGGTGCCGTCGAGTCCAGTCTGACTCATAGCGACCCTATGTACAGCAGATTGAAACACTTGCCGACTCTGTGCCAGGCAAACGATCTTATTTATGTTTAAGACCATTGTTGCAGACACTGTGTCAATCCATCTGATCGAGGGTTTTCCTCTTGTGCGTTGACCTGCCACTCTTCCAAACATGATGTCCTTCTCCAGGGATTGTTCTTTCCTGACTATGTGTCCGAAATATGTAAGATGCAGTCTGGCCATTCTTGCTTCCAAGGAGCACTCTGGTTGTACTTCTTCTAGGACAGATTTGTTGGTTCTTTTGGCAGTCCATGGTATATTCAATAGACATCTCCAGCACCACAATTCAAAAGCATCAATTCTTTTTCTGTCTCTCTTGTTCAATGTCCAGCTTTCACAACTATATGATGCCACTGAAAATACCATGGCATGAGTCAGACGCACCTTTGTCTTCAATGTGATATCTTTGCTTTTCAGTACTCTAAAGAGATCTTTTGCCACAGCTTTTCCTAGAGCAATGCATCTTTGGATTTCTTGACTGCTGCTTCCACAGCTGTTGATTATAGAGCCAAGCCAAGCAAAATCTTAGACAACCTCAATTTTTTCTCCATTTAATGTGAAGTTGCGTGCTGACCCAGTCATAAGGATTTTTGTTTTGTTGATGTTTAGTTGTAACCCATATTGAAGGCTATGATCTTTGATCTTCATCAGTAAATGTTTTAAATCCTCTTCACTTTCAGCAAGCAGAGTGGTGTCATCTGCATATCGCAGGTTGTTAATGAGTCTTCCTCCAATCTTGATGCCACGTTCTTTCTCATAAAGTCCAGTTTCTTGGTTTATTTGCTCAGCGTATAAATTGAAGAGATAGGGTGAAAGTAAACAGCCCTGATGCACACCTTTCTCAACTTTAAACCACTCAGTGTTTCCTTGTTCTGTTCGAACAACTGCCTCCTGGTTCATGTACAGATTTTTCATGAGCACAATTAGGTGTTCTGGTATTCCCATTTTCCCAAGTGTTATCCATAATTTGTTATGATCCACACAATCAAATGCTTTTGCATAGTCAATAAAACATAGATAGACATCTTTTTGATATTCTCTGCTTTCAGCTAATATCCACCTGACATCAGAAATGATGTCCCTAGTTCCCAGCCCTCTTCTGAATCCCGCTTGATTTTCCGGTAATTCCCTGTCTATACACTGCTGCAGTCACTTCTGAATGATCTTTAGTAGAATTTTGCTGGTGTGTGATATTAATGATATTGTCCGATAGTTTGCACATTCAGTCGGATCCCCTTTTTTGGGAATAGGCACAAATATGGATCTCTTCCAGTCAGTTGGCCAAGTAGCAGTTTTCCAAATCTGTTGGCATAAACATGTTAACACCTCCAGTGCTGC
>VMDO01010026.1:0-74625 GCA_007922755.1 Pedetes capensis | reverse complement strand
TTCTTTTTTTTTTTTTGCGGTACTGGGGGTTGAACCCAGGGCCTCGCACCTGCATGCTCTGCAAGTGCTGGACCACTGAGCTGCACCTCAGCCCATTTTTTTTTACTTTTTTGAGACAGGCTCTCGCTAAGTTTCACAGACTGCCTCTGGTCTCGATCTTGCAATCCTCCTGCACCGCTGGGATGACAGGCGTGTGCCACCGCGCCCAGCTTCAGAGCTGGCTTCTTTAGGAATCTGTGGCTGTGTTATATCAAAAACAATGTGCATACCGAGTACACTCTATTCCCGGTAAAACACCACTTCAGATTGGCTTGTTTCTCCATTTAACCCCCCCCCCCAACAAAAAATTGCCAACTCGCGCTCTGAGTCCCTGGGTTCAATTACCAGCACCACAAAAATGGGAGAAGAACTTTGGCAGCCCACTCTTGAAGGAATCCTGAAACAATCAGCCATTGAAAACCCTATGAATAAGAAGGGAAAATGAAAGCAGGGTAGAAAGAAGGTGGGAAGGGGTCTAGGTTGGGGGAGAAGAGGTTGAGGAAGGGGGCAAGGGGAGGGGAAATAATGTGGAGGGATACAAAGGGAGAGGATAATGTCAAAATTGATGATGCAATGATACAAACACATGGGGGGGAGAGAATATAACCCATAAGTGCGTACAATTTTTTACTATATGTTAGTCAAAAGGTTCTGTGAAATATGTATGTCGATGAAGGTGTAACCAAAAGTGATGTAAGAGTAGCATCATGGAAATAGCAAAAGCTTTATTACTGTGTACACCACCAGCATTTATAAAGAAAGAGGATATGATTTTAAAAGGAAAAAAAGAAAACCCTATGATTAGCAGAGAAGCATTGACATAGTGCTGGGCATGGCACTGTGTCGGGGAGTGCTTCGTTCTGTTGTACATAGGGTCGCTGTGAGTCAGACCTGACTCAACAACAACAATCATGGTAAGGATGTAATACCACATACGTAGAAATGACTCATGGGCACCTAGACCGCTTCACCTCCGTCCTTCCCTGTTCTGGGAAGAAGGGCTAGAGACTTACCGGACAGTTGTATCTGCTAGGCATCACATTATGCCACACACTTGGAGGAAAGAATTCAAATTCCTCGTCAAGTTCTCCGTAATCTAGTCCTGGCCGTGTCATAAATCCAGTCTCTCATTTACTCCGGTCAGTCCCTGTATAGGGAGCTTTCATATCACCGTGACCAAAACACCCGACAGAGACAACTTTCAGAGGATGTCAGTCCCTGGCAGGGGGCGGGGAACTTGGGGAGGAGCTGGCGGTAGGACCTGGGGTGGAGGAAAGCTCTTCACACCCCGGAGGACCAGAGGCAGACAGGGTCAGACTGGACCCGGAGCCACAGGTTCAAAGACCCAGCCCCAGTGACCTTCTTCCCACAGCCAAACCCTGCTTCTCACAGCCTCCCACACCAGCTCCCCTGGCTGTGGACAGAGCGCTCCAACAGGAGCCTGTGGGGTCCATTTCACATCCATACCAGAGTCGCCCCTACTGTGACAAACCTGGAGCAAAGAGGTTTTCCAGGCAACTTCCTGCTCATTTGAGGGGCTGTCCTACTGCTGTCTCCTTTGCCTTCCCCACATCAACAGGCTGGAGTCCAGCGGTGGCCTCCAGTTCGTGCCTTCCAGATCAACACACCACCTTCTTGGTGACTCCCTACAAGGGGAAACGACGGCCTTGCCTTGCAAACTGCACTCCATTTCACTTGTCTCTCTCAGACGCTCGTTGCATATCTTGCTTTATAGCATGTGATTTGTGGATCTATCTTATCTTTCACATAAATCGCTGGATTTCCAAGGCAGAAAGCACAGGTGACTTATGTCTGAAGTCCCACGATGCCTAGCCGGGATGGATTTGTGAAGAAACTGCATAGGGCAGGAACTGTGTATATTTTTCTAACGATGACTCCCTGGACAGGGGCGGCTGGATAACTCAGGGAGGCTCCGAGACAAGAACATGTGTGAGGCCCTGGGTTCATTCTCTGGAGAGATGCCCCAGAACTTCCTTTTGCTGTACCAGCCCAAGTCTTTCACTGTGGAGTCCATTTGTCATCCTCTGCCCAGAGGAACCTTCACGCATTGAATCACTGTGACCCTGGGCTCTTACTAATCTGTGAGGCAATTTCAGGTCAGCGTTCTTGGTGGCACTAATCATTTGTAAAAGCATTTGCGAGATGACCTCCAGCTAGTGACATGCCCTGGATTGGGACATTCCCTGGAAAGTTGTCTAGATTAGAAAAATAGACTCTGGGGCGATCAGCCACAGAATTAGACCATGGTATCAAGGACCCTTTGGGGCTTTGTTTTCTTTCTCTTCTCTGTGCTGCTGCCTGCAACTTATCCCAGGCTGCCCTGGCCCTGCCCAACGTGATAGCGAATCTTCCAGGAGTCAACGGCACATAGGCGGACCTGAAGACAACAATCCATCTGTGTCATCCAAACAAACTGGGATGCAGTACTGTGTTAACTCCCATGAATATGGTTCTAGAGTCAAGAGCTAAGGTTTGACACTGCACTCCTTGGTTAAGGAATTTCAGACAAGCTATCTGCCCTCTCTGAGCCTCAGAGAGCTCACTCATAAAGCAATGAAAGTGGTCATGCCCATCACATGGGGATGTCCTGAAAATGAAATGAGATCGTGCAAAGAGAGCTCCTAGCACAGTACGTGGCACCTAATAGCACTAAAATTGTTAGCTATTATGTTATCAACCTCGTCATCATTATTAATGAAGTCTCAGATGACATAATTCTCTGATGAACAGCTGAAAGGAGCCACAGGACAGCGTTTCGACCACCATCCTTGCTGGAGCTGAAACACTCCCAGGATCCCAAGGACCCTCTTCCGCCTGCAGGCACATCTGCTCTCGCTAATCTTTGGATGGATGTGTCTCATTCTAGACCTTTATTCTTTCATAAAGTCTGAGAACCAGAACCATCTGTTGGGAAATATGGGGAGGCTGGTTTGGGCTCACTGTTACTGAGCTTTCTCACACACAGGGCTGTGTGAAGAGGAGGCAGACGGCCTCTGGAGGTAGTGAACTAGGCACCCGGGAGACATCCCATAACAGCTGGATGAACACCTGCTGGGGGTACTGTGAAAGAATCTGGGTATAAATAATCCCCAGCGACTGAACCAGAAGACCTTTGAGGACTTGTCTGACCTTAGGACTCAGTATCACTAAGTCTTCTTTTTCATTCTTAGCATTTCTTTCTGAAAAATAATTTGATAACGTTGAAAAGTGTCCAAAACAGCCACTGCAGCTGGGAGTCTGCTTAGTGGAACCCTGCATTTGCAAAGCAAAGATCCCCAGACTGTTATCTTTGCTTAGTGGAAAAGAATTCCTAATAAACATGCTACCATTTCCTACAAAACTCATTCTCAAGAAGTCAAAGAAAATTCTATTTGATAAACTTTTATTTTAAAACAGCATTTGCTGAATTGCTTAGCTATGTGCACCTTGGGTTGAATTAAGTTCAGGAACAAAATGTATTCAGAATGTATGCCTTCTAGTTTTTAATGCATCACACCTTCTGGCTCTGAACAAGCCCTTTATCTTCTAGGGAGGATAAAAGCTCTTACCTAGTCAAAGTGCACTTGCAGATTCTATAGACTTAGGAAAGTATTTGTCTGGTCTTTGTCCTGGGCTCCTGACAGGGAGATTCTAAAATCCTTGGAATTTCTTGGGTGATAAGAATATCTTTGTTATGTTAATAAGGTCACTCATTATTGTTGTTGTTGTTAGGAGCCTTCAGCCAGGTCTGACTCATAGTGACCCTATGTACAACCAAACAACACACTACCCAACTCTGTGCCATGCATGCAATCTTTTTTATGGTTAAGCCCATTGTTTCAGTCACTGTGTGAATCCATCCAGTTGAGGGTCTTCCCTTTTTTCATTGACCTGTCACTCTCCCAAAAATGATGTCCTTCTCCAAGGATTGGTCCCTTCTGACTACATGTCCAAAATGCATAAGATGCACTCTAACCATCCTTGCTTCCAAGGAGCACTCAGGTTGCACTTCTAGGATAGATCTGTTGGATCATTTGGCAGGCCGTGGTATATCTCCAGCATCATAATTCAAAAGCATCAATTCTTCTCCTGTCTCCCTTATCCAACATTCAGGTTTCACAACCATATGATTAGATGGAAAATACTATAGGATGAGTTAGGGGCACCTTCATCTTTAATGTGACATCTTTACTTTTCAACATATTAAGGAGATATTTTTCAACAGCTTCCCTTAACACAATGCGTCTTTTGATTTCTTGACTGCTGCTTCTGTGGATGCTGACTGTAGGACCAAGTAAAGCAAAATCTTGGACAACTTCAATCTTTTCTCCACTTACCATGAAATTGTGTACTGACTCAGTTGTAAGGGTTTTTGTTTTCTTGATGTTGAGGTGTAATCCATGCTGAAGGCTGTGTTCTTTGATCTTCATCAGTAAATGTTTCAAATCCCCTTCACGTTCAGCAAGCAGAGTTGTGTCATCTGCATAACGAAGGTTGATAATGAATCTTCCTCCAATCCTGATACCACGTCCTTCGTAAATCCAGCTTCTCACATTATTTGCTCGGCATAGAGATGGAAGGGGTACGGTGAAAGGATACAGCCCTGATGCACGCCTTCCTGACTTTAAACCAAGCAGTGTTTCCTTGTTCTGTTCAAAAGACTGCCTCCTGGTCCACGTACAGACTCCTCATGAGTACAAATTAAGTGTTCTGATATTCCCATTTTTCTCATGGTGGGCTCTTAAATAGCTTCAGGAGTGGGCTGGTCACTAGAAAGACCAACCAGGTGAGTAAAGGGTTGGGACTCTGGGCTATAGCAACCTCTTTGGGAGAGGAAGGGGGCTAGAGATTGAATTCAATCACATGGCCCATATGCCCACATAATGAAGCTCCGATAAAAACTCCATCACAAAGCTGGTGTACTCCTTATTTCGGGAACACGTGGATGGGCTGGGGAAATGACACACTTTTCCCTTGCGAGAAAGGCAGGGAAGCTTGGAATTCATGGCCCTTCCTGACCTCGCCGGACATCCTTTGTGATAAAACCGTACTCACAAACAATGCTTCCCTGAGTTCTGTGAGCCCCTCTGATGAATTATCAAACTAAGAAGGTCCTGAGAAGCCCTGAATTTGCCAGTTTATCAGCGGTGGAGCTGGTACCTGAAGCAGGGGCAGTCCTGTGGAGGGCTGAAGCCTCGACCCTGTGAGGTGTAATGCTGATTCCAGGTGCGGGCATCAGAATAGAAGCACAGTGCCCCCAGCTGGGGCTGAGACAGAGCAGATGCCACAACATAAGTCATTTCCCTGGATAGGCTCCCTCTTGGCTCTCCCTCCAAGGAAATGGAGATTGGGAAACCGAGGTCACAGGCTAGGGGCACAGCCCTCAGAAGGCCATGGGAGGGAGGGACAGGGAGAAACTGGGCCACTGGGGGGTTGTGGGGAGCCATGTACCTTCTTGAGAGGACACTCCACAGGGACATGGATTCCGGAAGCAAGAGGAAGGAGGGAGAAGATGGGGCAAAGGAGTGCCTTCATTCCGACTCAATTCTCTTACAAACTTAGAAGACAGTCATTCGGTCATTCGCAGTTTCCTTTGACAGCCGAGTGAAAGGAGAGGGAAAGAGGCTGAGGGATAGGACGGAGCTCCCAAGGGGTGGGGGCAGGGCTCTGGACCCACAGCTGATGCTCACCCGCACCCTGTGCAGCCTTCCATACTGCACTTCCCGCCTGCGGTGACCAGGGGTGGCTGAGCCCCACTGTCTGTGATGGGCAGCCTCGAGTAGGAGCCCAGGATGTGGTCACTCAGCCAAGCCTGCCGTTTCTCCCCTCAGAGATGCTCCAAGGCAGATAGAGTCCAGTTTTCTCTGAAATTCAAACAAAAAGAAAACGTGCTGTCATTGAGGCAGGAAAACTTGCTTGGCTGTCAGGGAGGTAAAGTGAAGCGGAAGGTCGGTGGGAGCCCCTGGTAATTTTATCAAGTCCAAGGACACTCTAACCAGCTTCACGACAGACTCAGTTATCTCAGAAGACTATGAATCGACATCTCCTTTCCCAAACTTAAATTAAAGGGAAGTCACCTCTACCATTTTAAATCATGCTGCAGACTTGGGATTTCATAAAATTTGAACCTAGATATTCATCTCATTACTGGCAGGGAATAAAGCAACTGACTGAACGGGTTCCCTTCCAGCTCTGCCACTCTCAACTTTATTTTAAAATGTTCAAGCTTTTTTTTTCTGACATCCATTACATATACAGAAAAGAGCACTATTGAACTTTCTAATTCTTGTGTCAGCTCTAAGAAGTCACATTTGTCCAGGAATTTGTCTGTTTTATCTATTAATATTTTATGTCTGTAAGATTTGAAATAAAGCCTCTTCTTTTAATACCTGGCATTTCATACCTGATCCTTAGGACTTCTTTTCTTTTCTCTGTCTGTCTGTCTGTCTGTCTTTCTTTCTTTCTTTCTCTTTCTTTGTTTTTTTCTCTTGATCAGCCTCAACAGCAGTAACAACATATTACGATTCTTTTTAATAAGTTAATATTACTTCATTAATCCTTTTTCACAGTCACTGTTTCATTTTTCTACTTTATTTGAGTTTAACCAGATACTCTTGTTCCAACTTCTGGAAGGAGATGCTTAGCTTATTGATTATTGACTTTTCTCTCTTTTTAATCTGCATTTGAAATTATCATTTTCTCTAAAGGCACAGCCTTAGTTACATTCCAGAAGTAAGACAGGAAGGTAGAATTATAATTTCCAGTCAGCTCAAAACATTTCTCATTTCACCTGAGACATCTTCTTTCACTCATGTTCAGTTTATCAGGTGGAGCACAGAAGTAGATTTCCTATTTCCTAGATATAGTTGATTTTCCAGCTGAAGTTCCTTGGGTCCAAGAACACCCTCTGAATGAATTCAGTCCTCTCAAATTTGTTGAGACTTGATCGAAGGCTCATTAATATACGGGAATTACAGAAAATGGTGAGGTATGGCAAGTGCTTCATATGTAATTGAAAAGAAGAAATATTCTGCAGCATTAAATGCGTGCTTTGATCTTTATAAAGCAAGGGTTATTAAGACGTTTTATATTCATATTGATCTTGTCCTGCCTTTTCAAGCAGTCACAGAAGGAAAGATGTATTTTAATTCTCCTCCATTATAGGTTCTCATTTCCTATTGTATCTCTGTCATTTTTGTGTTATACAGTTTGAAGCTACATTCTTAAGTGCACCCAAATTTGGAACAGTGTATCTTTCTGGTGACTTGAAAATATCATTTAGAGATTTATCTCTAGTGCTTCTACTGTGCCTTACCCCTTACTGGATAGTTTTTTAGTGGTTGTTCTAGGGGTCATAGTAAACACATATTCTATTCTCATTATTCTTGGATTTTGTGTTTGTTAATTCACCTCCTTACTGACATTTATTTGTAACCAAGAAACCAATATCTGAGGCCCTTTTGTGGCCATCCTGGGTGTGCACAGGACGGTGAGATGTTTGAGCCCCCACAGGTGCTTTCTCCCAGGGCTGCACAGGACAACACCCTGCTTTCTCCTGTCAGGTCTCATCACGTCGCCAAGCCTTCTCTCACAGTCTAAGTGGCACATTTCCCACATTTTTTTGTGTGCTTTGGGTTTTTGTTTTTAGCAAATTCAATGTTTAAAATGACCCCTGATATTAATCCTGAAGAGCTGTCTCTAAGCACAAGGAAAGGTCGTGATACGCCTGACAGAGAAAACACATGTCTCAGATCAGCTTCAGCCAGGAACGAGCTGAAGTGCTCTTGGCAATAAGTTCAGTGCCAACGGTGCCAACAACGTATACTCAATAAGGTGTCTCTAAGCAGAAACATACATAAAACAAGATTATGTATTGATCAGTTGGTGAAAATGTTGTGACCAGAGACTCACAGGGAACTAACTCTATATTTCTTCTAGGAACAATGATTCAGTATTTGCTAATCCAGATTTGAAAAGATTTTGTAGGACTTAACTACTGTAAGGATCTGGGATTTAGCTCAGTTGGTAGAGCGCCACTCTGCAGTCTCTGAGGTCCTGAGTTCAAGTCCCAACACCCCAAAAACAGGAGAAGGACCTGGCAATCCACTACCAAGGCAATCCCGAAACAATGAGCCACTGAAAACCCATGAGGGTTGCTATGAGTCAGATATGACTCGAAGGCACCTACCAATAACAACAACTACTGTAAAATAACAAAAATCAACTGTATTTAACTTTTCATCATCTACTTAGAATTAATATTTATCACTTCTTTTGAAATATAAAAACAACCACAATATAGGACCTTTTACCTTCTTTGTAATTGTCATAAGGAGTCTACATATTAAAATTTCTATGACACAGTGCTACAATTTTTACTTTAAACCATCCTTAAGATCTCACCTTAAAAATCCAAGAGGGAAACGGTCTATCATATTCATCAGCATAGCATTTCAGCAGCTTTTCTTTCAACACTGACCTTCACTCTCCCTCTGGTATCACGTCTCTTCCACCTGAGCAGCTTATTTTTGCACATATTTCAGAGCAGGTGCACTTAATTTACCTTCACCCCAAGTGTCTTTTTTTTTTTCATCTTTATTCCAGAAAGACATTTTTACTGGCTGTAGAATTCTGGGTCTTCGAGCACATTAGAACTGCCGTTCCATGGCCTATGGTCTTCACAGCTTCCAGGAGGATCTACAAGTTTTCAGCTTGTTACTTTATATAATACCTGCTTTTCTCTGGCCAATTTCACAATTTCCCCTCCACATTTGGCTTTGTAATGTGTTTGTGTGTGGGTTTCTTTAGAGCTTATCCTGTTTGAGTTTTGCCAAGGTTGTTGAATCTGTCACTTCCTTTTACCAAACTTGGGAAGTTGTCAGCCATTATTTCTTCAAATATATTCTTTGCACATATCTTTTCTTCAGAAACTCCAGTGACATAAATGGTAGGCCTTTTGATATTACTTCACAGATAGTTTTACTTCCGATGTTTCCCTTCTCTGTTTTTCAGGTTGATGTTCTCTATTGATTGAGCTTCAGTCTCATTGACTCTCTCATCTCTATTCTGCTCCTGAAGATGTTAATGTTTTATAACCATTATTATATTGTTCTAAGTGTAAATCAATTTCTAATTTATTATAAGATTTCCATTTGATTCCTTTTTCTTTCATTTTTAATTGGTATATAGTAGTTGACATTTATGGGGTACAATGTGATATCTCAGGATGTGTAAACATTGTATAATCAAATCGGGTATAGCCATTTTGGAAAGCAGTATAGAGATTCCTCTAAAAATTAAAAATTAGAACTGCAATATGATCCAGCAGCCTACTGGGTTTCTTTTCAAAATAAAAGAAATCAGTATGTCAAAGGGATACCTGCACTCCCATTTTTATTACAGCAGTATTCACAATAGCTGAGACATGAATTCACTCTTAACTGATGCCTGGATTAAGAGAAAATGTCATATATACACAATAGAATGCTATCCAGCCATTAAGAAAAATGAAATACTGTCATTTGTGGCAATGTGGGTGAATCTGTAGAACATTGTGTTAAGTGAAATAAGGCAAGCACAGAAAAGTAAATACTATATAATCTCACTTACATGGGGAGTCTAAATAAGTTGGTTCTTTTTTAAACAGCTCCACTTCTTTGCTGAAATTTTCCACTTGTTTCCAGAGCATCACTCTTACTTCTTGGAACCATACAGGCTCTAATCTCAACCTTGGGGTCTTCTTGGAGAGGGCATCTGTTTACCATCCTTCCCCTGGTCTTTTGTCTCATTTTTCTGGTATTTTGTGTGTGGAATAATCTTAGATGGCATCCTGCACACTGAGTATGATGTTAGGAGACTCTCGGTGCTACTTAAACCCTGTGTGGAATATCTGCAATATTTTCCAGCTTGCTTATGTTTAGGAAGCAGTATAGATCCAATTAGGATCAGGCCACAAGTTTTGAGCCACCTTCCATTGGCTGGGGTTTCCATCAGTTCTCTCTCCAAATTCTCTGCAGTCTATTCAGATACGGTCTGTGTATTTGCCTCCCAGTGAGCAGGTGGGGATTTTACCCCACAGTTCAGTTCTCAGAATCACTGGGACGTGGTTTAGAATCAGATCCGCTCATGTGCAGCTTAGAGACTGAGCCCATAAACAGATCCATATGTCTTGGCGTCCTTTCTCAAGCTTTCCTCTCTCCACCATCGCTGCACTGGCTCTCAGGGCGCCCTTCACCATCCTCTGGGATAGCAAATCCAGGGCTTTCATCTCCCTACAGGGCTGTGTCCTGCTCACCCTTTGTCTCCTCAGGAGCCATGGGGGTTGAGGATAGAGAGAAGGAAGCCACACGGATCTCCCTCACTCTTCAGACAACTGCTCTGGTCAGAGGGAAGAATTTGTGCTCCTCTGAGTTTTCGGTGGCTACTCCCAGCCACTGTCACCTCCATTGCTGTTGTCAGAGTTCACTTTCAGGACCGCAGAGAGAAAGAAAAATCCAGGAAGTTTCCCCACGCTGTCTGTCTGACAGGGGTTCCTCCTGTGCCCCTCTGACCACAAAGGGAGGGCTTCCTTGGAGGGCGCTCTGCCCACATCCAGTGATTCTGGTGCCTTTGAGCCAATAGCGGGCTATACAGAGGGGGAAAGGCAGGGGCTCACTGCCACCTCCGTCACACTCAAGTCACATTGCCTTCCCCAGCCCGCCTGACCCCACTTACCTTTCAAGGTCCTCGGTTAACTGCTTCATATTTTCTATTCAACACTTTATTCCATTGCATTCAGTGGGGAGACAGAATGGAATGTGTTTATCCATCTTAACTGGAATTAGAAATGGGGGGTGTGTGGGTGTGTGGGTGTGTGTACCCACATGTCTGTTTTTTCATATACTGCTGGTTTGTTTTATCTTGTTTTGTTTTTGTTGTTATTTTGAGACAAGATCTTGATGTATTGCCCAAACTGGCCTGGAACTCTTGATCCTCCTGCCTCTGCCTTCTGAATAGCTGGGATTACAGGCGTGCCTCACCATGCCACACTGTATATTTCTAAATTTTATATAAATTGTAGCAGACTATATCATTCACTGTTTCATTTAATTTTATCGTGTGTGTGTGTGTGTGTGTGTGTGTGTGTGTGTATATATATAATATGTACTATATGTAAACAGATGTAGCCATTTCCCTACTGATGAATATTTGCTTTGTGTCCAAAATTTTACTGTTACAATGTTGTATAGACATCCTTGGGTGCTTTTCTTTGTTCTATGACATATATCTAAATGTTATTGCTGAGTAGAAAGATACATCCTATGCATCACAAAATTACTTTCTCAAGCAACTGTGTCCATTAACGTCTCTGCTGGAAAGAGCTTAACTTTCTCTACTCCTTTCTCACATCTTGGAAAGCAAATAGTGTCATATTTCTAAATCTTTTTCCACTTTGATGGGTGTGAAATGGTGTCTTATGATTTTTTTAAATTTTCACTTGTCTTTTAAATTATATATATATTATATATAATATAATATATATAAATTATATATATAAATGCTATATATGATAAAGTAATATATGCTAATATAGAAATATAGAAAATTTTTATTTAAAGAAAGGGAAAGAAATGTAAATGTTTAAAAAATAATTACGACAGTCACTGAATCAGATCACTCATTATTTAACAAAATTTACTGTCTTATCCTTACAGTATATTACTATACACACCTGAAAATCCGACTTTTAAATCACAAAGGATTTGCCCTTCCCCACTCAGTCTGCATTTTTCAAGGTCTCCTGTATTCTGAGGACTGACTTGACATAAAAAGCAGGCAGGTGTCATGTTATGGTTCCTTGGTACTGGCCATGGCCTGGACCTCATGATGGTTACATTGATACAAGTACCTGGCTAGCCATCAGGGCCTTGGCACTGGAACCATGGGGGCAGAGTGGGTGGAAATATACAAGTTGCTTAATCCTATTTGTAAGGTACCAATATTCTCTCCTGAGGGAGAGAAGGGAGGGTCCCAGGCATCTCCACTGAGAGGTATAGTATAAGGAGTAAACAATAGGCTGGAGAAAGCAGAGGAGAGGAAAAGAGGGCGTTAGGGGGAAACTCACTGATGGCACAGCTGCCCTTAAGGTTGCCACAGAGTTACATGCCACAGCCCACTTGGGAGGGAGAGAGACCCACTCCCCTGAGGAAGCCCACTTGGTAGGGAGTTAATGTGGCACCGCCATACCACTGTGGCATCCGATCCCGTCAGAGCTCAGAAGCTGAGCAGGGTCAGACCTGGTTAGTACTTGGATGGGAAACCGCCTGGGAACACCAGATACTGAAGGCTTGGGAGATGACCCGACAACCCACTCCGCCCCCACCCCCGAAACAAAACAAAACAAAACAACCAGCCATCGAAAGCCTTTTCAACAAATGGTGCTGGGAGAATTGGATATCCTCATGTAGAAGACAGAAAGTAGACACCTCTCTCACCTTGTGTGTTCAAAATGGATCAAAGACCTTGACGTAAGACCTGAAACTTTGAAACTGCTAGAGGAAAACACTTCAAGACACAGGCATAAGCAAAGACTTTCTGGGAAGGACCCTAATAATGCAGAAAAATAGCAAGGATTGACAAATAGGATTGCATGAAATTAAAAAGCTTTTGCACAGTAAATAATTTGTTAAAGAGGCTGTCTTTTCTCCATCTTATTTTTTGGCACCTTCAGCATCAAACATCAGGTGGGCATAGCTGCATGGGTTTATTTCTGGATCCTCTATCCTGTTCCATTGGCCTACATGTCTGTTTTTGTGTCCATATCATGCAGGGTTTTTTGTTTTTTGTTTTTGTTTTTGTTTTTTTGTTATGGCTCTGTAGTACAATTTGACATCAGGAATGGTGATGCCCCTTGTATTGCTCATTCTGCTGAAGATTGCTGTAGTGATTTGTAGTCTTTTGTGCTTCCATATTGTCAGGATCCTAGAGAGTACCACTGCAATAGGGGCCTATCTAGCCCCCCTGGAGGACTGACATCTATCCTCCAAGGCAAGATGGCTCCAGTGACCTTTGTCCCACATCCGGGTTTCTCTTAGCATCAAGTAAGCCAGGATGGCACCTTCCTGCCCAGACCCCCATTATCTAATTGGTTACTCCTGACCCTCACCCTGCCCCCTGATTGGCCACTGAACATCCTCTGATTGGCCAGAAAGTGACATTTGATTTCACCCTTTGTTTGAATGTCACTCCTAATTGGTTGTGGCTGACCCCTGGCACCACCACCTGATTGGTTGACTGCCATCTTGAAGCAGTTACCCAAAGACTATAAGCAGAGCTGGCTAACCACTCAGCACGTTCTGCCACTCCATCACAGACAGGCCACACCATCACCAGATCAAGAGAGAAGACTGCCTGCCATCGCAGAGGCCATCCCATCCCTGGACCAAGACAGTCATCGGGGACCAGCAGCGGAGAAGAAGCCGGCCTTCGAGGAGGGCACCTGGAGGGCACATGGGCCACTGCCTCTGCCAGAGCCATGACACGTCCACTATCCCGAAGGGCGGGCTTGAGGGCTTTATTTCTTTACAGGAGCTGTATAATAAAATCTGTACTAAAGGCATCCTGAAGCCATCCGGCCTTGATTCCATCCGCCATGCCTCACCAGTCCCCCTGATGGGGGGGTCCCCATCCCGGTTGGAGAAGAAAGAGTTAGTCTGGTCGCAGCCACAGGGAGGGGCGCCCCACACCATATGAATTTTAGGATTGTTTTTTCTATTTCTGTGAAGAATATTGCTGGGATTTTGATGGGGATTGCATTAAATCTGTAGATTGCTTTCAATAAACAGCCATTTTCACAATAATAAGTCTTCTGATCCATGATCATGGGAGGTCTTTCCTAGTATCTTTAATTTTCTTCTTCAGTATTTTAAAGTTTTCACTGCAGAAGTCTTTCACTTCCTTGATTAGGTTTATTCCTAGATATTTTTTGAAGCTATTGTGAATGGGATTTTTTTCTGATTTCTTCCTCAGCTTGGTCATTGTTGTTATTTAGAAAAGTTACAGATTTTTTTATGTTGATTTTGTATATTGCTACTTTGCTGAAAGTGTTTGTCAGTTTTCTTTTGGAGTCTTTAGGGTATTTTAAGTGTAGGATCATTTTGTCTGCAAATAGGGATAATTTGACATCTTCCTATTCTACTTGGATCCCTCCTACTCCTTTCTCCTGCCTCTTGCTGTGGCTAATAGTGCAATTACTATCTTGAATAGCAGTGGAGAAAATGAACACCTTTGTCCCCTTCCTGATTTTAGAAGAAACGCTGTCAGTTTTTCTCCCTTTAGTATGATGTTGGTTGTAGGTTTTTCACATATGGCTGATATTATGTCCAAGTGTGTTTCTTCAAGGCTTTTATCTGAAAACAATTTGAACCTTGTCAAAAGCCTTTTCTGCCTCTATAGAGATGATCATGTGATTATTGTCTCTCAGTCTTTTTATATAATGCATTACATTTATTGTCTTGCTTATGTTGAACAATCCTTGTATCTTTAGAAAATAGCCAACTTGAGGCTGAGCATTATGGCTCATGCCTGTAAAATCCCAGCAACTCAGGAAGCAGAGGCAGGAGGATTTCAAGTTCAAGGCCAGAGGCAGCTTGTGTAACTTAGGGAGACCCTGTCTCAACATGAAAAATTAAAAATGGGTTGGGGTGCAGACCAGTGGTAGAGTACATGCAAAGTATATTTGAGGCCCTGGATTCAACCCCCAAGAACTGAAAAAAAAGAGAAAAATAACTTGATCTTTTTAATGTGGTGTTCAAGTTGATTTGAAGGTATTTTATTACAGATTTTTGCATCTAGGTTTATCAGGGAAATTGATCTATCATTTTCCTCTTTTGTTGTATCTTTATCTGGTTTTGATATCAAGGTAATACCAGCCTCATAGAAGTATTTTGGTAGAGAGCCTTCTATTTGTAATTTATAGAACAATTTGAGGAGAATTGGTGTTATTTTTTTCTTTAAAGGTCTTATAGAACTAAGCAGTGAATCTATCTAGTCTTAGGCAATTCTTTGTTGGAAAACTATTATTGCTTCAACTTCACTCCTCATTGTAGGTTTAAGTTGTTTGTATCATCTTAGTTTAATTTTGGTAAGTCATACATGTCTAGAAATTTCTCCATCTCATCTGAGTTTTCTAGGGTTTTTTCTTTTTGAAATATAAGTTTTCAAAATACTTCCTAATGCTTCCTTGGACTTCATTAGTATTGTTGTAGTGTCCTCTTTTTCATCTCTAATATTACTAATTTGAGTCTTCTTTCTCTTTTGTTAGTTTGGCTAAAGGTTTGTTAATCTTGTTTATCTTTTCAAAGAACCAGCTCTTTGTTTAATCAGTTCTTTTTATTGTTCTTTTAGTCTCCAATTCATTAGTTTCTGTTCTGAGGTTTATTATTTCTTTCTGTCTACTAATTTTGGTTTTGCTTGTTCTTGTTTTTATAAGACCTTAAGGTGCATCATTAAGTTACTTTTTTAATTCTCTGTGGTTTTTTTTAAAAGTGCTCTACCACTGAGCTACACTCCCAGTCCATTTTTTACTTTTTTAAAATTTTGAGGCAAGGTGTTGCTAAATTATGCAGGGTGCCTCTGACTTCCAGCTTGTGATGCTTCTGCCTCTGCCCCCTGAGTCACTGGGATTACTGGTGTAAGCCACCATACCCAGCCCTCTTTGATTTTTTTAATGAAGGCACTCATGGCTATAAACTGCCCCCTTAGAAAAACCTTTGCTCTATCCCAAAGGTTCTGATAGGTTGTGTTTGGTTTTTTTCTTTTATTTAATTCTAGGAATTTAAAATTTTTTTCCTTCCTTATTTTTTCAAGGGCACATTGATCATTTAAGAGCATATTGTTCAATCTGCACGTATTTGTATAATTTTTGTAATTTTTCTTGCTGTTGATTTCTAGTTCTATTGCATTATGGTCTGATAAAATACACAATAATATTTTGCTATTTCTGTACTTTTTAAGACTTGATTTATAGCCTAAAATGTGATTTATTTTAGAGGAAGTTCCATGGGCTGCCAAGAAGAATGTGTATCCTGTAGTTTTTGGATGGAATATTCTGCAATGTTTATTCAGTCCATTTTATCTATTGTGGTGTTTAAAATTTCTTTGTTGAATTTTTTCTTGTCTGGATGTTCTATTTATGAGACTGTGGTATTGAAGTCACCCATTCTTACTGCATCTGGACCTGTCTGTCCCTTTATGTTCAGTAGTTTGTTTTTTTTTTATGAATTAGATGCACCAATGTATGTTGTATGTATACTTATAATTATTATATCATCTTGATCAATTGCTTTATTAATAAGAATGGGTATTCCTCCTTTTTTGGCTTCTATTTGCTTGGTATATCAATTTCTATTCTTTTATTTTCAGTATGTGATTGTCCTTGACAGTAAGATGTGTTTCAGGCAGCAAATGTTGGATCTTGTTTTCTAATGAAATCTGTTAGTCTGTGTCTTTTAAGACCACTTATATTTAGGGTTATTATTGAGTGGGAATTACTGAATCTTGTGATTGTGTTGAGGGTACTCCTGATTGGTTTGCACACTGTTCTTTTCTCTCTCCCTTACCTATATTTTGTAATTGCTGGGGTTTTTGAGTTAAGCATGACTGATTCTTTCTTAATTCTCATTAATTCATCTGTTCCTCTCATAAAGTTCATTCTTTCCTGTACTCTCTTGATTGGGGCTGTCTTTCTTTCTTCCTATATGTATAGGATTCCTTTAAATATCTTGTGCAATCCTGGCTTGGTGGTCATGTATTGTTTTATGTGTGGTTGCCTGGGAAGGTCTTTATTTCTCCATGAATTTTAAATTATAACTTTGCAGTTATTTACTTTCAGGGCTTTAAATATATCAGTCCATGCCTTCCTGGATTTTAGAGTTTGTGTTTAAAGGTTTGACGTTACTCTGATGGGCTTTCCTTTGTAAGTGAGTTACTGTTTTTCCCTTGCAACTTTTAAAATTGTTCCCTTTCTCTGTATCCTTGGCATTTTAACTAAGTGTGTTGTGGAGAGGTTCTTTCTGGTCATGTTTATTCGGGGTTCTAAATGCCTCTTGTAGTTGGATGTCCATTTCTTTCCCCAGATTTGGGAAATTTCCTGCTATAGTTTTGTTGAATAGTTTTTTCTGTGCCTTGAGCTTTTATCTCAGTTCCTTCTTCTATCCCCTGGATTCTTAGATTTGGTCTCTTGATCGTGTCCTAGAGTTCTTAGAAATTGTGATAATGTTCTTTTTTCCTTTTTTCTTGATATCTGAATCTAGCATTTCCTTCACCATGCCTTCTATCCTTGATATTCTATCTTCTGCTTGATCTAGTCTACTGGTGATGCTTTCTACTGTTTTTTATGTGATTTATTGAGTTCTTCATTCCTAACATCTCTGTTCTTTTTTTTTTTCAAAATCTCAATTTCCTTGCTAAATTTCTCATCCATTTTGCTGAGTTTGTCTTCTACATGGGTGACTTTCTGATCTAGTTCTTATATCAATTTCCTTATTTCATTCATCTGTTTGTTTGCAACCTATTTGAAGTTATTGGTCATTTTCATAAGTAGACTTTTGGATTCTTTGTTGTTTCAACCATATCAGTGTCTTTGGATTCAGTAATTAAAGAATTATGGTCTTTTGGAGGAGACACATTACCTGCTTTTTCATGTTTCTTATGCTTATGTTTTGTGATTTGTGCATCTATTGGGTTGATATCTCTTCCTGTTTATTTGGAGATGTTCATAGTGAGAAGCTTTCTCTTGAGATCTCAATCCCCAGTACCACTCCCAGAGGAGAAGACAAACCACTGTAACAGGTACCTGGCCAAACCAGATACAGAAGTACATTTAAAATCTCTGCTCTATGCTGATCTCCCAGTCAGGAAGAGCCACTGCCTCACCAAGTCCCCCAAAGTATCCAAAGGCTTCAAGGACTATGGGTTTGTCCCGTGAGACTGCCGCTCTGCCCACCAGGGCTGTCCTGTTTACCTTGGGTAAGGGGTCCTGCTCCCCACCCTGACTGGGGAGCCACAGCTAGAGCGGTGTCCTGCTCACTGCTTCTTGCTGCTCAGCTCCATTCTGCACTCTGAGATCGTCCTATAGTCTCTGTTGTGATTCCTGCTTTTCCAGTCTTTCTCTCTTTGGAATAGAGTCTTCTCCTTCCTGTTGAGCCTCTTTTGTTTTACTGCATCCCATGGAGGCTACCTCTAATCTGCCATCTTACCCTTCCTCATAACATTATTTTTAATACCCGCACAATATACTATAATTTACTAGCTGTCTGTAGTTATCTGGAGGGTTATCAAATGTCAGGTCCTGCGCTGTGCATTCATAAGCTTTCTTAACTCACATGATGTTCCTATGAGGCAGGTTCTACTCTCACACCGATCTAACGGATAAGATAATTGCATGGAGTTTGCATCCTATCTCAGGGATGAGAAAACCATCATGTTCTAAATAGTAGTCTTGGATTGCTAATTGTGATTTTCATAGAAACTGAAAGACAGCCCTGATAATCACAGTTTTAAAACATTGGTTACCTTGTTTTAGCCGAGCTGATGTCCATTTCCATGGAAACAGAAGTAATAGCAGCAGAGCAGAGAGTTGGCTTGGGCGGGCATCAGAAACCATTGGTGCCTGAAAGCAGTTCTGTTGCTTCCTAAACTGCACCTGCCCAGCCCGAGGCATAAAATATATAGCCAGAGTTTGCGTATTATTGACTCTGGAATGTGGAAAGAAGAATTCTGCCAAATTTGACACCCAACTCCCCAGTTAAGTGCCACTAGTCAACTTAAATAATTCAGGCAAAATTAGACTTTTTTTTCTGACCCAAAGTTTGAAGAAAGACTGTCTTTTGTCTCTAATGTTTAAAAAATAATTGCTAAATATCCTATTCTTTTTCAGATGGAAAAATTTAGTTTACCAATAACCAATTACTATTGTTGAATGGTTATTAGCTCTGCACAAAGCAGGCAAGGTAAGAATTTTATAATTAGTCTCACTCCTTTATCACATGTTATATATCAAAATTGTCACATAAAACTTCACACACAAATATTTTAATATTTCACTGAGGAAAACTTGAAATATCTACTAAACTAGGAAGAATAAAGTGGAGGGGGAAAATTTTTTTTGTCCCACGGGCCAAATGTGGCCTGCCACCTGTTTCTGTAAACAAAGTTTTAGTGGAAACTGGCCACGTTTTATCCATTTGCATGTGTTCTCAGGCTGGCTTCATCTACAATGGCAGGGTTGAATAGTTATGATAGAGATATATCTCCTAGCCAGGTACAGTGGGGCATGCCTGTCATACCAGCAATGCAGGAGGCTAGAGGCAGCCTATGTAACTTAGTGAGACCCTGATTCAAAATAAAAAATAGACAATGGGCTTAGGAGCTGCTCATTGGTAAAGGACTTGCAAAGTATGTGCAAGATCCTGGGTTCAACTCCAAAGTAGAGGGAGGGAGGAAGAGAGAGAGAGAGAGAGAGAGAGAGAGAGAGAGAGAGAGAGAGAGAGACAGAGACAGAGGAAGAGAGAGAGAGAGAGACATCATATCTCCCATAAAACTTAAAATATTTATAATCTGACCCTTAAAAAATAGTATACTGATCTAATGAACCTATCACTCCAGCAACTTTCCACTCATGAGAGGCATATGTTAGCAGATGAACTTCACAGTATTAAGTCTCCCTCTATGCCCCTTAGAAGCCATTCAATGATTTATACTCCATAAAATATAAATAGTTAAAAAGTCTTGTAACTGCAGATGTGATGACGAAGTCAAGAAAAAGTTTCAAAACAACCTAAGATTCCTGCCCTTTCTTCCCTCCTCTCTCGACTGGTGTCACCCTGACTTGGAAAGAGAAGGAAGGGGAGCGGACATCAGGGTGAGAAAATTAAAAGGCTGCTTCAGAAAGGTGTATGGTGGCTGAGAAGCAACGGAATCACTGAGAGCTGACGAGAATATTTCCAGGATCCTCTGTCCCCTTCATGCCCCAGAGGCCTGCCCAGCACAAATCACAGGCTGATTTCATGAGTTTCTTATACTGAAACTTATTTGGGGCTGGGTGCTTTGGAAACACCTGTCATCCCAGCTACTCTAGAGGCTGAGACAGGAGGATCACAAGCTCGAGCCCAGAGGCAGCCTGCATAACTTAGTGAGACCCTGTTTCAAAATAAAATATAAAAAAGGGACTAGGGGGTGGCTTAGTGGTAGAGCAATTGCCTAGCATGCACGTGGCCCTGGGTTCAACCTCCAGTACCATAAGAAAAAAAAAGAAAAAAGAAACCAGCAATAACAAGAAAAAGAGAAAAGAGGGACAGCCCTGCCTTGGTGTTCCCCGTGTCCTTTACCTTTCTTCAGTGTGCTTTCAGATTTGACCATTTATTCATCCTCAGAACTTGCCTTGGAGGTACTCAGGCGATTTGTCTGCATCCACATTTTATAGATGTGAAGTACCCAGCGACTAAGCAGTAAACACCATTTCCCAAGGCTGCATGGAGGCAGGAGGGTGCTCAAAGCCAGAGGGTGAGATGCACCCAAGGAAGCTTAGATTTCAAATTCCAACGTATGCGCTCTCCGTGAGCAAATTTCTTAGACCTCATCCCCTTTCTCCTCCACACAAATGGTGGATAACATTTAATAGGTGGTTAACAAACATTTTCCCATCATGTGTATCCTAGGGAAAAAAGCTTAATGTTTTTTGTTTTTTTTTGTATATATGTTTTAGGCTCTTATAGGACAGGGAAAGGGTAGGAGAAAACTGGGGTCTCATCCTAACCCTGTGAAGATTAAACATAGACCACCATTACAAATGGCGGAGAAGAGTAGGTGCCCATCATTTGAGAGAATACCCAGCATGTGGTACCTCCAATCTCACACACCCTTTTCAAAACAGCAACCCAGAATGGGAAAACTGCTTAGCTGGCACTTTTAGCTTTGACTTTCAGAAATGTAGTCTTCACCAAAAACTTGAGGGAGATGACTTGGGTTTTGGTGAATAAAGCAACATCTCTATCCAAAAGTTAGTAAGATGTCAGGAACCCAAGGCTTATGCTCACAGGCTGCTGCCAACTGCCCCTCCCAGCTGTGGGGCTCTCCCTCAGGCAAGCAGAGATTCTGCAGGTTCTATCACGAAGACACCCAATGCAAGCAAAGGCCAGCATACACCCGCAACTGCTGACGCACAACACTAGCAGGGCTACGGTCTGGTGCATACGCAGCTCGGCACACAAACATCAAAATCCTCCCCACCGGCATTCCCAGAGTCACGCCTCTGCGTTGTGTTTGCCATGGTGAGATTTTCTCCTCTTCAGCCTGTTATCCTAGCATTCATCTGTCCTGTCAACACATCATAAATTGTTTATAATGCATCGCTCCAGAACACCCCTGAAGTAATGAGAATAAATAGATCCTGATAGACATATTGCTACCCACTGAGATTGAACCGTTAAATAGCTCATGAATATTTAGGAGGTGTTGACTTGCTGCTCATCCCATAAGGCCTCCAGGAAATTTTGCCATAAATGTTCACAGACGGGGGCCTGATGATGGAAGAGCCGTGGAGAGGCCGTGAATAGGAAGAGCTGGGAACAATGAATAGGAAGAGTCCAAAGCTCTGTCACTAACCAATATGATCAGCTGCGAGTTTTGCAGCAAGTCCCTTAAACTCTCTGGCCTTTAATTTCCGTACTTCAAGAGTGTCTCAAAACTGTCTTTAGTATGAAATTCTGGCTCCCAAGGAGGTAGACACCTCCCATTTGATCCTTCATTTTTCCCGGCCTCACTTGCCTCTGGGTCTAGGGCCACTTGGTCCAGCCCTGGCCTGTGCCACAATGAGTGACTCATCTTGAATCAGGCTCAGCTTCTCATGCACAGAACCCGACTGTGTTGTGCCTCAGGCCTGCACCACCTCGCTCCTGCGTCTTGTCCTAGGATGTCCCCTTTTGACCCATAGGCATGAATATCCAGGTGCACAATCTGAAGTACAAGGGCTTTTCCACACAGTAGGTCGAACTTTTGGCCAATGGGAGATGAGATCTGGCAGAGATGCATTTCTTCTTCTCAACCAGATGGTCTGTTCTAATGATCATCCTTTTTTATTTTGCTTTGCGGAAGATGGCAGTGAAGTACCCTAACCAAGTGGCAGCCACCAGATCCAGGCCTCCCTCCCTCTCCGTGTAAGCCCTCTTGTCCCTGGGATTTTACAGTCATAAGAGGCAGTGTGTGAACTTTGCCTCAGGCTTTGGTTTCTGGTGAAACTGCGATAAGACAGTGGGAATATTCATGAGTCAAATTAGAAAATGTGAAATACAATGTACAGCCCAATGGAAATTCCCAAAGTCCTATACTTGATTTGTGATTATTTTTGGTAAATAGAGTATCATTGGGCACTTATGTTTGTTGGTTTGTCTGTCTGTCTAGAAGAAATACAACTCATTTCAAAATTGAGAAAGGTAAGACATGGATTTTCTATCACTGAGATATCTACCTAAGTGGGGAAAACAACTAACATTCTTTTCTCCACGCTGCCTTGCTTGGCTTGAATCAGCAAGGTAACAGTCAGCGCTGGCTTCCTGAGACTCTATCTTCACCACCACTATTCATTGCCACTCTCTCTAGAGTTTTGATACTGGCTTTCTTCTGAAAATAATTCTTCAGGAAATTGCTCTGCATTTCTACACGGCCTCACAAGAGAATAAAGAGTCCTACTCATGAGAGAAAACACAGCTTCCAAGAACAGAAAACTTTGTTCTAAGATTCTATATCAAATGCTGAGCTGGGGTTTAGCTCAGTTGATAGAGAGCTACTCTGCACTCTGAAGTCCTGGGTTTGATCCTCAGCACTGCAAAAATGGGAGAAGGCCCTGGCATCTCACTCCCCTAAGCAATCCCGAAACAATCAGCTATTGAAAACTCTATGAATAGCAGAGAAGCACTGACATACTGCTGGGCATGGCACAGTGTTGGGGAGTGCTCCATTCTGTTGTACATAGGGTCTCTATGAGTCGGACTGAATAGCACCTAACGACAACAACAACGTATAAAACACTCTCATGCTGGGATACTTTAGTTATCCTCTTGGGCTCTGGAGATGCATTTTAGGTTTGCACAGTCACCTTTGGGAGCTTTAGGGTTATTGTTCTCAACTGACCGGCATGATGCTTATGCCCCTGTCCCCACCTTAGTCATAAACCTTGTTCCTTGCATGGGCTTGAGACTATGATCCAGGCTGGACCAGTCTTAATGCCTTTACCTACCCTTTGGGGTGGGGAGGGGAGTCTTGACCCAATCTGTCACTCACGGCTTTCACTGTTGCTTTTATTTTCTTAAGAGAACTACAATCAAGTCCTCCCCTTGTCCTTGGACAGCAGCCACCAAGACAGGACCCCAGAGTTTCCAGTAAGGATGGTCACTCCACATGGGGAATACATGTCTGTTGTAAAGGCGAATGAAAGCAAGATCAAGAGACAAACAAAAATAAGAGATAGACAGAGATACAGAGTCTCCGTATCATCCAATCACCAGTCCTAATCTCTGAGCTCCATGCACTTCAGCAGCTCATTTTTATTCTCTGAGATAGCCCGGTATCTTACCAATAAATCCCATTCTTCGCTTAAGCTGGCTGGAATTGGGTTTCTGTCAGTCGCAATCAAAAGAATCCTGGCTAATATAGATGTGCATAAAAAGCAAAGCCTTTGCTCTGCTTTAGTATGCTTCACTATTCTTTTCTTTTTCTTCTCTGTCCAAAGAATGAATTTGATACAGAAATAATGCAGAACTTCCCAGCTACCCTGTGCACTAGTTAGTTAAGCTGGATTTGTAGATCATCTTTGGTCCCTGATCCATCCATCACTCCTTTCTTTTTTACACCATAGAAAGGTTTTATTTAGATGTCTGCACAAAGCAGAATAGGAAGCCATAGCTTAAAATAACAAAGAAAAGTCAACCAAGCCAGTTTGTTCTTCTTGCATACAGCAAATAGGAGTGGGGGGGAGAAAATGTTTAAATTTTGTTTTGTGTGATTCAGACACATTGTCAGGTAAGTAGAGACCTTGGGCTTCCTCTCTGGGTGGAAGCTTTTCACCATGGACTTTCATGATCATTTATTTTCATATCTTCTAGAGACACAGATAGCCGAGTAATTATGCAGCATGGGATACCTAATTGCATTCAATAATTACATGGGACGCTGCAGTGTGGAAAATAAAGAGTTACCAAAATAACATTGTTTCTGAAAAAATGAGAGGAAAGTATAGGTCTGGTTCCAGCAGGAACAGCTGCCTGCCATGAAGCTGTGCCCTGCACACTCATCTGGGCAGCTCTCACCACGCACATGGGCGGGGATAGCCCAAGACATGCTGAGGAACTGACTCTTGGGGCCAGGACATGCCTTTCTCTGAAGTAAATTGTATGAGCTCGTTCTTTATCTGAAAAATAATGTGTTTCAAAAATCGATTCTCAGGCATCTGTCATTCTAGCTTCTGAAATGTCTTTTTCAAAGATGTAGGCACTGATATGTTTTCTTCAAAGATGTGTGGGGCCTCATGACTACGTCCTGATGTCTTAGTTATCCAGCTGTACCTCCTGCCTGCCAACCACACACTCAGGGGCTTTGTGTGAGCCCAATGACTCCAAGATAGCAGGAGATAAAAATCTTTTGCATTTGCATACAAGTGTACTCTTCTCAAAGTCCATCCATTTTAAACTTTACTTCAGTGCTATTAGGTGTATAAAGCAAGGTTTATGACTAACATTTGATGAATATAAAAAACTTGTGGACCATGAAAATGTCCAGGATGAGTTAAGATTGGTCTTAATTCATATAAGCAGTATGAACCTCCATCTTCCTTTACATGTGTGTGCTCTTGCTCTCTCTCTCTCTCTCTCTCTCTCTCTCTCTCACACACACACACACACACACACACACACACGCTCTAGTGGGAGCTGCCAAGCTGTCAATTAGAGTGGTCATCTCTGCTTGGTTATTTCCCCCTAGAGATCTGAAGCTATTCCCAGTCCCAGTCCTTCCTTGCCTTGACCATGGTTAAACTACCTCAGGATGAAAGAGCTAACTGTATTGCCCAAAGCAGGTATCTACCTGTGGTCTACATCCTTCTTGCAATCACCAGCCAACTTAAGGTTCAAGTCTCACATCTTCATAAGAAGAAAAAAATTCATAATGCTACAGTGTATCAGTCTCCCTCGAGACTCTGGATTCCTAGCGTTGGTGTGCTAATGCCACAAAAAGTACCAAAAAGAACTTTAGAAGATGACACAAAGATAGGCAGGGGGAATAGAGTGGAGGCACTGGACAGTCACCGAAATAAGCAATTCTCTTTAACGGTTATGAAGAGAACTCCAGCAGTATATTGCAAAAACATTCTGCAAAAAAAAAATCACAAAAAATATTGCAAAGCCCCCTCTTTTGTAGGTCATTACAGGTGGAATCTTTCAGGGTGAAAACAAAGGCAATGATGGCTATGGAAGGTAAGCACCCCAGGTGAGAAGGACGATGCCCTGGGGGCAGCTTTGAGAGGTGGTTATTGTTGTTGTTGTTGTTGTTGTTGGGTGCCTAGGGGACTCTTAACGACTCTCCTAAGGTTCTCAATGGCTGATTGTTTCAGGATTGCTTTGGGAGTGGATTGGCACATCCTTCTCCCCAAGAGGTGCTTAGTAACTCACTAATATCGAAGAAATAGAAACAGTGGCTGTAAATAATTTTGCAAAGAAAATGGAAAACAGGTTTCTGAGCAAAGAAGGGAATTAAAATGAGAAAGACAGAAACAAAATAGAGAGAACTGCCTCTACTCTCTTTCTGGTTTTGGCCTTTTCTTGTATGTATTCAGGTTTTTATAGCTGGTGTTTCAGGTCAATCCACGTTGAGAAGAGCCAGGGCCATGCACAGATGGAGCAGGTGGGCATCCACAGTGTGATTTAGGGGGTGGGCTGGCTCCACACCCTAAAATAGGTATTTTCCTAGCTTGACAGGGTACATTAAGTAGCAATTGACTCAGGTTCCTCTATTTAAATGCAAATAACTCTAGAAAAGATAATGTGTTCTGAGAATCTTTAAACATCACTGTGATTCTCTTATCAGATCAGTTTCCCCATAGACTAATGAGAGATCCCCGTACAAGATTTCCTTTGACTTCTTGTTGTGAGGTGCAGTTGAGTCCAGTCTGACTCAGCGACAAAAGAACGAAACACTCCCCAACACTGTGCTGTACCTGGAACTATGTCAGTGTGCCTCTGCGATACATAGGATTTTCAACGGCAGATTATTTCAGGAGTGGGCTGCCACATCCTTCTTCCACTTTTGTGGTGCTGGGGATAGAACCCAGGGCCTCAGAGAGTGCAGAGCAGCACTCTACCAACTGGGCTAAACCCAAGCCCTACTTTGACTTAGATACCACTTTTTGATCTTGGATAAGTTCCTTACTCCCAATATTCCTCAATTTTCTGTATAATATAGACCCCAAGGATTTGCTCCACCTGTCTCTCAGAATCAGAATGTTATAAGAATTGAATGAGACGAGGTGTAAGAAAAAAAAAAACCCTCCAGGCAAAAGGGCCTAAAAGATGAGAGACATATTATAACCTATGGACCAGTGCAGAACACGTATTTACTTGCTTAGCTCAAAGAAGAGCATTGAATTTAGTGTCAAAGACCTCAACTCTTAAGCAGGAAAATAGGCAAAGATTATGAGAAAGAAGTTAAGTAAATGAAGATTCCAATAATCAAAAATACTAAAAAAAATTCAATCTCACCAGTAATATATAAGAAAGGCAAATTTAAACAAGATACCATTTCTACCCATGGAATGAAAAAAAATGTTTTTAAATAATGATACTCAGGGTATATGAGTGTGGAAGAAAGTGAGCTGTTGGTGGGAGTAAAAATTGATCTACGTAGCAATATGAATCAAAAGACCTTAAATTGTGTGAGCCAGAGACTCCAAGAGTTATCTTGAGGGAATAAATGAGAATATGCATAAAATAAAACATGTAAGAACAAGAGTTCTTATTACAGTGTTGCTTATAATCAAAAAGACAGTAGAAATTATCTAAGATAACCAAAAATAGATTATAAACCATGGTACAAGCCCACCATTATTTACTCTTCCTATTTTGAAATGCTATAGAAGTATATTTGTTAATTTAGAAAAGTATCCAATAACCTAAACCAAAATATGTTGCAAACAGGTATATGTGGTATTATATCATGTATTTTCCATGTGTATGTTTATCTACCTGTCTATATCAAGAGATATTTACTAAAATGTTCATAGTAAACTGGGTGCCATGGTGCACACCTATAATCCCAGCAACTCAGAAGGCTGAGGCAGGAAGATTGTGAAATTGAGGCCAGAGGCAGCCTATGCAACTTAGAGAGAGACCCTGCCTCAAAATGAAAAATAAAAAATGGGCTAGAGGTGCAGCTTAGCAGTAGAGTGCTTGCCTAGCATGTGTGAGATCCTGGGTTCAACCTCCTAGTACTGAAAAATATTAATTGTATTTCTATATAGGTGTATGACCAAAAATATTTTCATCTTATTCTTTGTTTATCTATATTTTTAAAATCCCAATAACTGTTTACACATGTGAAAATTGTTTTAAGAGACATTCATGGAAATGAGAAAAATTCTGATAAGAATAGAGCTTTTTAGATTCAAGCCAAGGATTTTTAATCCATAAATGAGGGAATAAAGAAACACTTCCCCACATAGCCTGGAAAACTCTCAAGAAAAAAAGCATAAGATGTGTGAAAAGGGTTTTGAAACCAATAAATCTCCCTGTGGCATCAAAGAAGTGGAAGACTACAGGAATGTTATTTCCACCCAATCACTTGCTGGAAGAAAAATTGTTTCAGCACCATGGACAGCGGAGTGACTCAGCTGAATTGGAAATTTTATCCCACTAAAGGCAAATGAGGGCTGGGATTTAGCTCAGTGGGTAGAGCGCTGCGCTGCAGTCTCTGAGGCCCCGAGTTCAATTCCCAGCACCGCAAAAATGGGAGAGGGGCCTGGCAATCCACTCCCAAGGCAATCCCGAAGCACTCAGCCATTGAAAACCCTATGAGGGTCGCTATGAATCAGATACCGACCTGATGGCACCTAACAACAACAACAACAAAAGGCAAATGAGAGAGGAAAGAAGTTTGAAACTGGCTTTGAAGAAGTGTGTCAATTAGCAAGCACATATTATTTCATTAGAGCAGCTGGAGAGTGACTAGTCAGCCCATTTAGTTACTAAAATACCCTCCCCTGAGGATCTGCTCTTTCCTCCTATGGTCATGGCAGGTGACTGTCGGAGTTTGGCTCAGGCCTGCCAGAGGTCAGAGCCTTGCCCTGACACCAAGTGGGTATCGGGGACCCACTGGACCAGGTAGGTGTAGTGGCCGGAGGTGCCAAAGAAGGACCTTAGGAGACCTTTTGTGGGAAACAGGAAAGTTTATTGGGTTGCTCCCCAAGTGGGGTGCAACCAGCAAGCAGCCCCTGTCAAGTGCTCAAGTGCTAGCTCTAAGCTTGCAGCATAGAATGCTGCAGCCTCACTGATGGTACAGCTCAGTCTCGAAGGCACGGCTACAAGCAGCTGGTGTTCCACTGGGTTGGAGGTCCGGTGGTCTTGACTCTTGCAGTTCGCCTTCTCTGCCCCTCTCCTTCCCAATGATGAGAGGAATTGGGAGGCTTTTCATGGTTTGCTTGTAGCCTTCGGCACTTCGGGGCCCCTGGTCTTGATGTGTAGGCTTGCTTGGAGATCTTCTGCCGGATTGGGGAGCGCTGGATCAAGGTGATGGGGTCCGGACAGCAGTTAAGGGATGGGTGAGAGATGAAGGGGTCAAGGGGGTCTGGGAGCCCTGCTTATATAGGGTCCCAGAGGGGGGTGTGTCCTGGGGCTTGCCAATCAGGGCACATTCCTGACAGGTACAGCAGGTGAACTGTCATACCTGCCAGGTAGGGGCAGTTATTTAACTGAGGTGCTAGGGGTAGCCAATCAAGATTGAGGTGGTTGAGGCTGGCCAGGCCAGTCAGGGGCCCTCTTTGTTCACTCGACAGGAGGGGGGGATAAAGGAGGGAGTAGAATGTAGCCTGAGTTTTAGCCCCTCATGCTGGTTAGAGGGACCCTATGTAAGGGGTGCTTTTTAAAAATCCCAACAGGTGACAGCTGGTCCTGCTCTGCCACTGCACATTGCACCCACAGATGGACACAGGGAGTCTCCCAGTCAGAGAGCAGGGTACACACAAGGGGCTGGCCTTCTCCAAGGTGAAGCAGAATGACCGTTCTTGCTTTCTCAGATGGTAACTCCTCACCAGACTTGGGTTCATTGCCTCACACGTACATGATACAATGAAGAACTGTGCTGTGCAATGCAGCCCCCAGAATTGCACAGCTCCAGCCACTCAGCCTTGTCCTCCAAGCGCTCTCCAGGGAGCATCCACACACCTTTCTGCTCCAAATCAGCATGGGGTCCAGACAAGGAGCAAGGGAAGAAGAGAGCAGCTGCCTCCAGAGATGTTCTCTGATCTCCAAAGGTCCCCTCCTCCCCACCCATTTTTATAGAACCTGAGTTTCACCTTTGAAAATATCACTCGCTCATGTCATGGGTATTTAAGGAACAGAATAGTGCACAGCGGACATAGGCAGGAGATGAGGCAGAGGAAATTCCTGTAACCATGGGGTTTACATCCTAGTGGAAAAGCAAGACGATGATCAAAGATAAATCATACAAGGGGGTAAGGGGGCACCTATATGAAGAATGTACATCAAAATGCATATATATGTAAATGCCACAATGAAAAGCATGTCAGAATGAATCACATTAAGGTGTACATTAAAAATGTCCAATAAAAAATAAATAAATAAAATAAAATAAAAAGAAAAAGATAATAAATTAATGATGAAAAGAGTTTAGAATGAAGGGGAGAGAGGAGAGGGAGATGGGGCCATGAGGGTTGGAAAACACCACTCATGTAGGGCCAGGCAGGTCATGGTGTAGAACTTCAATTGTATTCTGTGTAATGGGAAGCCAATCGGGGCATTTTTAAGACAGGGAGTATAAAAATCTTATGTATATTTCTAAAATATCTCTCATTGCCCAGTAACCTATTTCAGCAATTTAAGTGCTGATTCTTCTGAGGTTCTACATAAAAATGCAAACACTTTCAAAGTGGGTACCATGTTCCCATTCAGCCAGGTAGTAAAACACTGGATGTCAGAATATGGGCAGAAGTGTCTCAGAAAGCAAGAATATACAAGCACCTAAGGTGCTCAGTTGGTAGAGTGCTGCACTGCAGTCTCTGAGGTCTGGAGTTCAATTCCCAGCACCACAAAAATGGGAGAAGGGCCTGGCAATCCACTCCCAAGGCAATCCCGAAACAGTCAGCCATTGAAAACCTTATGAGGGTCGCTATGAGTCGGATACCGACTCGACAGCACCTAACAACAAACAATAACACAAGGTCAAACAAACTTACCAAGGGCAGATCCCAAAAACAGATCCTCCAGCAGGGTGAGAAGGAGAGATTGTCAATTTTGTAATGAAACATTGCTAAATTCAAAATCTGATTCCTTACTTTCCTGCCTACTAACAATGTGACATTGGGCAACTTCCATTCTTAGAAAGTTGGTTACAAAGTGCATGAAAAAAACCATTACCGGACTGGGAAATGCATTGAAATTTATCTCAGTCATTCTTGTGAATTCCTGAATTGGCTACCACACTATAGGAGAGTGTTAGGATTTAATTCAATATCCTAACTGAATATTTACAATATGCCCGGAACTATGCTAGGTGCTGGGGTTTCAAAGATGAATCAGACAGCAATAATATCCACATGCTTCTATGCACACTATTTTTTCTCAGAAAGCAATGAAATTTTGGAAACAGACTTTGGCAAAGAAATGTTCTTATGCTAAAAATAACAGGCAGGATGGATATCCCACCCCACTGCAGTTTCCAAGCATTTTTAAATGTCTGTGTGACTCTCCATCAGAATGAGAGAACTGCTTTGTGTAAAATCTTCTTGCTCTCAATTAATTAGCAAGGTGAGTTGGAATCCATAGCTAATTCTTAGGGGATTTGGCAAGATGGTAGTTGTTCTGCAGTGTAAATTGTTTATAATTAATGCTAATGGCTGTTCATTTGATTTAATGTGTAGTGTGCTATTCATTTGCTTAGAGAGGAGGACACGAGAAAGGATTTCTCCAAATAGTCATTCTTATTCACGATTGTAATATGTGCCTGCTGAATGAATTTGCAAGTTTTAGAAAAACTATTCTATAAAATACTGAATTGAGGAAATCGGAGAAAATTTGACACAACATGAAGAGGAATATAGGAGAAGACAGAGAGTACTAGAGATAAGGGACTTTGTTGGGACTGAGAGTCAAAAATGAGGACCACGTCCCAGGAAGGACCACAGACAAAGAAACAAAAGTAAATTCTAAAGAGAAAAGGAAGGGAAGAAGGACAGCCTTATCTTCTAATAGGCATTTCCGAGACTCTCCACAGATTTTGTCTACCTTCCCATGCAACACCAAAGCCATCAAAGCGAGGGAAGGATGGCGTTGGAAGGGACATTCATACAAAACACCACAGCTCGCTTATTCGACTGTCTCAGCCTTCGCTGTCTCAAATGAACAACAGGTACCCCGGCCATGAATTAAAAATCTCAAACATCTCTCTCAAACCACAAGACTTCACTCATCAGAAGTACAGATTGTATCTCTCTAACCGAACTTACTAGGAATAAAAATGCCTCTGGTCAATGTCATCTTTGGAAGTTTGGGGATTTTTTATTTTTCTTTTTGTTCCTTTTGACTTTTTTATTAGTAATTTTTGATGTACAACTTCATGGGCCCTGTTATGACATTTCCGTATATGTGTATTTCATTGTACATGGCTTATGTTAACTTCCCCATTACCCTCTCGTGACCCTCCTCCCCAATACCCACCTTCCCTACCAATGTTCCCCCCTCTACTTGCTTGTCTTTTTTGTAAGTGTACCTATCTGTACATGTACATCCAGATTTTGCCATAAGGGCAACATATGTGGTACTTTTTCCTCCCATTACCCTTTCTTCTGTCCCCTTCCCCTTTTCTTTAATCCATTATCTTTCCTTACATAGGTCCTGTTTTTTGTCGGAATGTTCTATCTATTGATGAGAGTGGATTATTGAAGTCACTCACTATTATTGTATCTGGACCTATTTGTCCCTTTAAGTCCAGTTTGTTGTTATTGCTGTTGCTAGGCATCATCAAGTCAGGTCCAACTCACAGTGACTCTCATAGGGTTTTCAATGGCTGATTGTTTCATGAGAGGGCTGCCAAGTCATTCCATTTTTTTGTGGTACTAGGGATCAAATCCAGGGCCTCAGAGAGCACAGAATGGCACTCAACCAACTGAGCCAAACTCCTGCGCCTAACATATGGTAAATAGAAAAAGGGATACAGGAAAAGGTAAGAAAAGATAGGTAAAAACTAAAGAAAGATAGAGATTGCATTAGAAAAAAAGGGGAATTAAAGAAATGAAAATTAACAATAAAAAGATGGTAAATATAAAACAAAAAGAAAAAACAAAGAGAACAAAATAAAACAAAAAAGGAGTGGACACCACATTGTTCCCCTAAAACTCCAGTATCTTTGGGAGCTGAGGCAGGAGGATCTTGAGCCCCAGGCCAGAGGCAGCCTGTGCAATTCAATATAATCCTGTCTCCAACCATGAATAAGACAAAGGCTCAGGATACTATACCATGGCACCACAATTATCCCCTTACCACAGGGAGGAAAGAAAGATAGAAAAACAAAGGCAAAAACGAACACACATACACAAAAAAAGTCCCAAACGAATGTTGGAGTCTTTTAGGTGGAGGTTGTTGTTGTTGTTGTTAGGTGCCGTTGAGTCGGTATCCGACTCATAGCGACCCTCTGTACAACAGGGGAAACACTATTGTCAGTGCTTCTCTGCTGTTCATAAGGTTTTCAATGGCAGATTGATTTTTGGGAGGGGGTTGCCAGGTCCTTCTCCCAAGCCTACAGCTTCTGGTTTTCCCGGGCGGTCTCCCATCCAGGTACTAACCAGGCCCGACCCTGCTTAGCTTCCGAGATCTGATGGGATCGGATGCCACAGGGCTATGGCTGCAGGCTTTAGGTGGAGGTGGTGGTCAGTTAATGATGGAGCGTTTTGATCTGGCCATGGCTCAGAGCTGACAGTGTCCATAGTTCCTCACAGGAGGTGGAGTTGGGGCTTGCTTCTAAGCAACTTTCCCTAGCCACCTGCTAGCTGAACCTGTTAGTGTGTCAGCGTCCTATCTCTCCACTAACTACAACTGCTCGCTGCAAGTGTGTGGCACACTGGGGCTGTGGCAGGTCACCCCCAGGCTCTCCACGGGTGATAATTTTTGTTTTCTGGCCTCCTAGGTGGCCTGGTCTCACACAATAGCTTCCCTCTCAAGATGGCACCTGTTAAAAGCCATCCAGGCCAGGGAGCATGGGAAAGAGAGTAATATCCTCAGTGTTGAACCCCTCGGACAGAGAAAGCCACCGTCTCCCCAAGTCCCTGGAAGAGTTACAAGCCTTCAGGAACTGTGGGTTTAACCTGTGAGGCAGCCAGTGTGGGGGCCAGGGCTGTCTGACTCACCTTTTTGGATGAGGGCTCTGTTTCCCCTCCCCCAGGGAAAGCCATGGCTGGAGATGTGTCCTGACCAGTCGTTCTTGCTCTTCAGCTCCATTCGGGTATCTGGGACCAACCAACAGTCTCCTTTGCGGTTTCTGTGCTTCTCCAGACCTTCTTTCTATGGAAATAACACCTTTCCTTCCTATTCGAACTCCTTTGGTTTACCTCATCATGTGGAGGCTGCCTTCAATCCATCATCTTAAACCAGAAGACCTCTTCTTTTTGTATTTTGTTTTGGTTTTTCTGAGACAAGCTGTCACTGTGTAGCCCAGGCTACACTCCCAATCCTCCTGCCTCAGCCTCCTGGGTGCTGGGATTACAGGTATGCACTATCCTTAGATTTCTAAAAGTTTTAATGTTCTTTTAAAAGTCAGCTAAGAGAAAGGGGGAACAAATGTCAGGTCTTCTGTCTCCTAATTCATTGCCAGATCTATTTTAACTTAGCAGCTCTATATGATGAAACATCGTATAACTCAAATAAGTGGCACCTTAGAAATTATTGCCAAAAAAAATCCAAATTATCATTCAGGTCGCAGACAAGGAGGGGAAACCATTGGTCTGTGATCTTGAGGCTACCAACAAAATTCTAGAATGATAAAAAGATCTTCGAATATCTGTGGAGTTGATCTTGGTGCCTGTGTATAAGGAAGTATCTTCCAATCTAGCCAAAACATTAGGATAGAAACATATGAACTTGAGACGTAATTTGCCTTGGGTTGGGTCTTCGGAAACAGATGCTGAGATGGAGATTTGCATACCAGCAACTGAGGACAGAGTAGCTTAGGAATCAGCACCTACTTGGGACAGAAGCAAGTGGTAATAGATAAGGGGTAAAGCTGAAGTTGTCACTAACAAGAAAGGCCTCGACCCTATGTGGGGCTCTGGTGCTGGGATGGGCCGTTCGTTGTCCAGCCTACAGACAATGGATCTGGACATTTATACCCCTCACCGGCCAGGCATTGGATGGGGATTGTCCTCAGGAAGAGGCATAAACTTGGATGAGATAGATTTCTTTGTTGTTGTTGTTGTTAGGTGCCATCAAGTCGGTATCCGACTCATAGCGACCCTCATAGGGTTTTCAATGGCTGACTGTTTCGGGATTGCCTTGGGAGTGGATTGCTAGGTTCTTCTCCCGTATTTGTGGTGCTGGGAATTGAACTCCAGACCTCAGAAACTGCAGTGCAGCGCTCTACCAACTGAGCTAACTTTGGCTGGAGGCAATTCCCAGAAAGAAACTCAACTCAGAGCCATGGCTGGCCATACTTCCTCATGATGGAGCAATGGATACCTCGATCCTAAAGCAGTTCTGGACTGCAAATCACAGCACTCATTTATCACTGAAGGCCACTGGTGACCCCGGTTGGTCCAGGCTGGGCATTCAGTCTTGCAGAATGCCCCCAAATGTTTGAAATTTTCTCTGCCGTTGAATTAGATTTTCTCTTCTAACAATGCCTGTAGCCATAGCCCTGTGGCATCTGATCCCGTCAGATCTCGGAAGCTAAGCAGGGTCGGGCCTGGTTAGTACCTGGATGGGAGACCACCAGGGAACACCAGAAGCTGTAGGCTTGGGAGAAGGACCTGGCAACCCCCTCCCAAAAATCAATCTGCCATTGAAAACCCTATGAACAGCAGAGAAGCACTGACAATAGTGTTTCCCCTGTGGGACAGAGGGTCGCTATGAGTCGGATACCGACTTGACGGCACTTAACAACAACTTAACAACAACTTCTAACAATAGTTTCTGATCACTGACTGTACTTGTTAGCAAATTGAGTATCTTAAAAACACTTCCGTTTGTATTATCTAAGCTTCCATTGGGAATGGAAAGGTTTCCTATTCCAATGCATACCTGCTCTCTGTTTCTCCTCTTCCCTCTATCCAAATAGCACCCACAGGGCCCCTCCCTGTACTCAGCCTGGGATTTGCAAAGATGAACAAGACAGCAACCCTTCCTTAAAGAATCTATAGTCCATTAGAAGAAACAATGAAAATAAAACAATATGGCAGAATCAATGGTAAATGTCATGAACAAGACTATCTGAGAACTTAAAGGAAGGGATAAACAATTTCTGCTTAGGAAGCATCAAAGGAGTCTTTCTCCTGGAAAAGATGTTTCATCTGGGCTTTGAAAGTGAGATAAGATCTGTCCAATGGAGAGACCGAGGGTGGACATGGTGGGCAGAAGTGTGGGCAGGGTTTAAAGTCATGTGGGTTGAGATATGGGGAACTATGATGTTTAGCATGGTCCAACACAGGGTGCAGATGGTCTATGATATAAGCTAGTAAGTTTGGCTTATTCTGTAAAAGATGGGAACCCATCTAAAGGAAATGTTTGAGTACAGTGAGAGAATCAGATTGGATTCTTACTAAAATATTTAGCAGAATTATCAAGAAGGATGGAATGAAAGAGATTTCCACAAAGAAGGTCAGGAAAAATACTGAAACAGTTTTATTATTAAATATTCCAAATACAGAGAAAAATAGAATGTAGTGAATATTTGGTACATACCACACTGATTCTACAAATATTAATCTTTTGGGATATTAGCTTCAGATTTCCTAGAAAAAAAATAAGAAATGAGAACTTACCAGTACTGTGATGCCCCTCTTGTCCTTTCCCTTCATACTTCACCCTTGGTTCTACCTCCACACCACTCACATGGACAGCCTGCAAGAGAAGGTTCTGGAAGCAATGGAGAAGCAAGAGAATAAGGAATGATTAAAGGCAATGGCAATCAGAAGAGGATAGAATTGATTCATAAGGCTTTCTCAGGGATAACTGACAGAATTTGAGGGAATCAGCTTCAATGAAGGAAAAGAGGAGGGAAGAAAAATCTGGCATAACTCTAGGGTTTTTAGCATGGGTTGCAATTTGACGATGCCCTTCATGAACATAAAAATGGGTGCGCCAAAGCAGGCTTGGAGAAAACAATAGAGTTCAACTTGAATAATCCTGGAGATCAGATCCTGAGAAGTCATGGTGCGAGTAATGTTCTCAACTTTGTCACCCAGAGCCTCTGCCTCCTTGTTTCTGTTTGTTAATTTTTTTCCTTTGTTGTAAACAACATATAGCTGTATGTTTAAGGGAATGGAATGTCAGAACTAGAATCAGAATTACAGAAGCATTTGGCATCCCAGGGATGTCTTATAGCTCACTCTTCACCAGACACAGCTATTATCATTTTCACAAATGTTTGCTAATCTGATAGGCAAAGAATGGTTCCCTTGCTGTTGTTTAAATTTGCATGTCTTTGATTATCCTGGAAGTTGAACATATTTCCATATGTTTGTTTACTGCTTTGCATTTCTTATTTTGTGAGTCATCTGTGTGTGTCCTTTGCCCATTTGTCTAGTTCAGTTTAAGTGTTTTCATAATCAGTTTTAGAAATTCTTTTTATGACAAATCTATTAACTCAATGTCATGTGGCTACAAATATTTTCCCTCAGTGTGTTTGCCTTTCCATTTGGGTTGTGGGTTTCATTTTTGTTTTACAGACATAAGTTCTTCAAACTTATTCTTTCGCTTAAAATCTTGTGGTATTCATGTCCTGAGCATGGTACACAAGGCCCTTTGGGGTCTGGCTCCTTTAATCTCTTCTCAGTAAATTCATCTTACAAACCTGCTTGCTCCAGACATCCTCAACTGCCTCTCCCTGTGTAAACACAGAAAGCTCTCTCATACTTCTGAGACATAACACCTTTCCCACTCTCATCAGCCAAGATACTTCTTGTCCTTCAGGATCCATCCAGCTCATATAGCAAAGCTTGAGTGGTGGAGGGGCTCTGGGTAAGAGTTTCTGGGCTCATGTCCCAGTTCCACCATTTTCTGGCTACATTGCCCAGTTGATTAAACCATCTGAACCTCCATTTATTCACTTGTTAAAGGACAATAAAAATATGCTTTCTCAAAACATACAAGAGAGAACTAGCATGACCAATTTTCTATATTACTTAGCTTTGGTGTGAGCAAATACCTGACTAAAACAATCTAAGGAAGGAAGGATTTATTTGGGCTGACGGCATCAAAGTGTCAGTCTGTCATGACGGGGAGAGTGTGGCAGAGCAGACCAGTTCACATCATGATGGGCAGGAAGTAGAGAGAGGGATAGGAAGGAGTCAGGTACAAGATACCCCCAAGGACCTGCCTTCAGTGCGTACTTCCTCCAGTTAGACCTCAGGACCTAAAGCTTTCAGAAGCTCCCAAAACAGCACCACTAGCTAAGGACCAAACATTCAACACACGAGGCTGAAGCGGAAGTGCAGGCTTTGCATATTTACATGCTAGCCTGGCACTTTGTCAGCGAGCTACATCCTTAGCCCTCATATACAAACCATAGCATCATGTTCTTATTGTTGATATTGTAAGGTGCTGTCGAGTCAGGTCTGCCTCATAGCAACCACACAGTACAACAGAACAAAACACTCCTGATTTCTGTGCCAGGCACATGACCTTTTTACCTTTGAGCCCATTGTTGCAGACACTGTGTCAATCTCTCTACTTGACAGTCTTCCTTTTTTTCATTGACCTGTTGCTCTCCCAAAAATCATATCCTTCTCAGGGGATTGGTCCCTCCTGACAACATGTCCAAAACACATAAGACACAGACTAGCCATCCTTGTTTTCAAGAAACACTCTGGTTGCACTTCTTTTAGGATGGTTCTTTTGGTTGGTTCTTTTGGCAGTCCATGGTATATTCAAGGTTTGTCTCCAACACCAATATTCAAAAGCATCAATTCTCCTGTTTCCTTTATTCAATGTCCAGATTTCATAACCATATGATGCTATTGAAAATACTATGGCATGAATCAGGCTCATCTTGGTCTTCAATGTGATATCTTTACTTTTCAACACTTTAAAGAGGTCTTTTGCTATAGCTTTTCCCAATGCAATGCATCTTTTGATTTCTTGACTGCTACTTCCATGGGTATTGACTGTAGAAACAAGTAAAGCAAAATCCTGGGCAGTCTCAACCTTTTCTCTGTTTATCATGAAGTTGTATACTGACTCAGTTGTAAGGATTTTTTTTTTCATGATGTTGAGGTGTAATCCACACTTTGGCTGTGTTCTTTGATCTTCATCATTAAATGTTTCAAATCCTCTTCACTTTCAGCAAGCAAAGTTGTGTCATCTACATAATGCAGGTTGTTAATGAGTCTTTTTCCAAATTTAGTGCCACATTCTTCTTCATAAAGTCCAGCTTCTTGGATTAATTTCTCAGCATAGAGATTAAAGAGGTAGAGTGAGAGGATACAGCCCTGATGCACACTTTTCTTGACTTTAAACCAGGCAATGTTTCCTCATTCTCTTTGAACAACTGCCTCTTGGTCCATGTACATATTCCTCATGAGTACAATTAAGTGCTCTGGTATTCCCATTCTTCACAATATTATCCATAATTTATTATAAGCCACATGGTCAAATGCCTTTGCATAGTCAATAAAAGAAATAGACATCTTTCTGGTATTCTCTGCCTTCAGCTGATATCCATCTCACATCAACTGGTCCCTGGCTGCACATCTTCTTCTGAATCCAGCTTGATTTTATGGAAGTTCCCTGTCTACATACTGCTGCAGTCACTTTTGAACAATCTTTAGCAAAATTTTGCTTGCATGTGATATTAATGATATTGCTTAATAATTTCTGCATTTGGTTGGATCACCTTTCCTGGGAATAGGCACAAATATGAATCTCTTCCAGTCAGTTGACCAGAAAGCTGGTCTCCAAATCTCTTGTTACAAACAAGTTAGTACCTCTAATGCTGCATCTGTTTGTTGAAACATCTCTACTGGTATTCCATCAATTCCTGGAGACTTGTGCTTTATCAATTCTCTCAAGGCATGTTCCACTTCTTCCTTCAGTACCATTGAGTTCATGATCATATGCAGTCTCTTGAAATGATTAATCATCCACCAATTCCTTTTGATATAATGACTCTATACATCCCTTCCATCTTCTTTTGATATTTCCTACATTGTTTAATATTTTCTCTGTAGAATCCTTCACTGTTGCCACTTGAGGTTTGAATTTTTTCCTCAATTACTTAAACTTGAGAAAAGCAGAGCATGTTCTTCCCTTTTGGTTTTCTGTCTCCAGCTCTTTGCACATGTCATTATAATATTTGATTTTGTCTTCTCCAGCTGCACTTTGAAATTTTCTGTTTAGTTCTATAACATTGTCATGTCTTACTTTAGCTGCTTGATGTTCATGGACAAGTTTCAGAGTCTCTTTTGACATGTGATTTGGTCTTTTCCTTTTTTCCTGTCTTTTAAATAACATTTTTCTTTTCTCATGAATGATATCTCTGACATCATGCCACAACTTGTCTGGTCTTCCATCATTAGTGTCCAATGCATCAAATCTGTTCCTGAGGTAGTCTCTGAACTCAGTGGGATATACTCAAGGTCATACCTGGGCTCTTGTACACTTGTGCTAATTTCCATCAGTTTCAGGTTGAACCTACGTATGAGCAATTGATGGTCTGATCCACAATTAGCACCTGGTCTTGTTCTGACTTTTGGTATTGAGCTTCTCCATCATCTCTTTCCACAAATGTGGTCAGTTTTGTTCCTGTGTGTTTCATCTGGTGACTTCGTTGTGCAAAATCACTATTTATGTTGGTGAAAAAATGTGTTTGCAATGAAAAGGTCAGTTGTCTGACAAAGTTCTATCATGTGATCTCCAGTATTGGTTCTGTCACCAAGGCCATATTTTCCAACTACTGAGCCTTTTTCTTTGTTTGCAATTTTTGCATTCCAGTCAGCAGGAATTATCAATGCACCCTGATTGTGTGTTTGATCTATTCCAGATTGCAGAAGCTGGTAAAAATCTTCCCTATCTTCATTTGTAGCCTCAGTGGGGGGTGTATAAATTTGAATAATAGCCATATTAACTGGCCTTCCTTGAAGGTGTATGGATATTATTCTGTGTATTTATTGTACTTATTGTACTTAGGGACAGATCTTGAGATGTCTTTTTTAAGGATGAATGCAACCCCATTTCCCTTAATTTATCATTCCCAGCATAGTAGGTCATATAATTATCTGATTCAAAATGACCCATGTCAGTCCATTTTAGCTCACTGACACCTAGAATGTCAATATTTATGCATTCCATTTCCCTTTTGATGATTTCTAATTTTCCTGGATTCATACTACGTACATTCCATGTTCCAATTATTAATGGCTGTTTACAGTTATTCCTCCTCATTTTGGGTCATGCCACGTCAGCAAATGGAGGTTCCTAGGGCTTTACTCCATTCCTGTCATTAAGGTCAACTCTACTTTGAGGAGACTACTCTTCCCCAGTTGTCTTCTGAATGCCTTCCGACTTGGTTAGCTCATTTTCTGGCACTATATCTGACAAGTTTCTCTGCTGTTCATAAGGTGTTCAATGGTTGTTTGGAGAGTGGGCTGCCAAGTCTAGTCTTCTCTAATCTGGAACCTCAGCTGAAACCTATCCACCATCAGTGATCCTGCTGGTATCTGTAATACCCATAGCATAACTTACAGCACTACAGCAACATACAAACCCCCACAGCATGATAAGCTAACAGACATGTGGGGGATAACATCATATGACCCAGAAATTCTACTCTTAATTCTATATTCAAGAGAACTAAAAACATACTTTTATGGTCTTAATAGGGGCTGGTGTTTATCTCAGTTGTCAGAGTGCTGCTCCGCACTTTCTGAGCACCAGGGTTTGATCCCCAACACCACATAAATGGGAGAAGGATGTGGCAGTTCACTCCCAGGAAAAAAAATGCCAAAGCAATCAGTCATTGAAAACCCTATGAGGGTTGCTATGAGTTGGATGCAACTCAACTGCACCTAACAACAACAACAACAAATGGGCTTAATAAGTAGTAGGTTGAAAAGATGCACAACATGAGATCAGTCCTGGAAAAGTTGATTTGAGGTGTCCCTGAGACACATAAGGGCTGGGGTTTAGCAGTTTGTAGAGTGCTTGCTCTGTGTGCTCTGAGGCCCTAGGTTCAATCGCCAGCACCACAAAAATGGGAGAAGGACCTGGAGGCCCACTCTCGAATCAACCCTAAAAAACAATCAGCCATTGAAAACCCTATGAAGAGCATGGAAGGACTGACATAGTGCTGGGCATGGCCCAGCATTTGGGAGCGTTTCCTTCTGTTGTACATAGGATAACCATGAGTTGGACCCAACCCAACAACACCTAAAAACAGCAACAACATGGTCTTAATTGTTGAGTCCCCCCCAAAATACATACGTTGACCCTTCAAGGTGTTGTAATTAGGAGCTGAGCCCTTCAAGAGGTGACTATGTGATGCTTAGGATTAGGGCCCATTTAAAGAAGACTCCAGGGAACTGGTAGCCCTTTCTACCATGTAGGGACATAGTGAGAAGGTGCCATCCATGGACTAGGAAACAGGCCCTCACCAGACATCGAATCTTCTCATACCACGATCTTCAACTTCTCAGCCTCCAGAATTGTGAGAAAATAAATTTCTCTTGTTTAAGCTACATAGCCTGTGGCATTTTGTTATGGTAGCTGAGCAAACTAATCCAATCACTAAAGGGTACTGGATACCCGCTCAGAATTGCCGCATCCTCAAGAGAGCCAGGGCTGGGATTTAGCTCAGTTGGTAGAGCGCTGAGCTGCAGTCTCTGAGGACCCGAGTTCAATTCCCAGCACCGCAAAAATGGGAGAAGGACCTGGCAATCCACTCCCAAGGCAATCCCGAAACAGCCATTGAAAACCCCATGAGGGTCGCTATGAATTGGATACTGACTCGACGGCACCTAACAACAAACAACAAGAGAGCCATGGCTCAAGGGGAAGTGGATGCAAAAAGAGTCTTCAAACCTTCCATTTATTCCTCGCTTCTCACCTCCTTTCTTTGCCCATCGCCCTGGCCTCTCGAGCTGCAGGGATGTTTCTCCAGAATTGTCTAAACAACAAGGATAGCTGTGTGCTGGACGCGGTGGCCCATTCCTGTCATCCCAGTGACTCAGGAGGTGGAGGCAGGAGGATCACAGGTTGGAGGCCAGAGGCAGCCTATGTAACTTAGTAAAACCCTTCTCCACAGCAGTGCGATTCAGTTCTTCCTCTGCACTCCTCCCTGCTGCCAGTGCTGTGGAGGTGAGGGTTACTCTGTCCGTATGCAAATGGATGATCCACAGGCCAACACAGGGAACCAATGAGAAGGAGGTGCAGGGGGGATGGGGGAAAGGCAGTCATTTCCTGTCTCAGGTTGAGGCTCGGCCTCTGCTGGCAGCCTAGACTGTTCTCTTCCAGCATCCCTGTGGGTCTCCCACCTCCCCACGTTGGCTCCCCTCCTTCCATGCTTTTAGTTGGCCCCTCCTTCCATGCTTTTAGTTGGCCTGAAGACTTGGAGGCTTGCATCTGTGCGAGTTCTCTCTGAGCCCCATCACACACTCAGGACTGATTTTGGGGGCACAGATTCACAGATGGCAGATGCTGTTCCCAGAAGCCAAGCTTTTCTCATCCTCCTGAATGAAAGACCAGTTCTCACTCAGGGCCCAGGACATTTCTTACACATTTTTCCCCGCTAAGGGTGTTTACATACAGGTTGAACCTTTTTCAGATGTGCTGGTTTTTCATTCTTTTGAGAATTACAATGAGACGTTAACTTGGATCAGGGTCCCTCGGGTATAAGAGGGCCACATTTAAGGAGTTAACAGACTCTTTAATAAAAGATGGGAGAAAGCAAATGGCAATGAAGAGAGATTTAAAAGAAAAAAGTATCTTTTAGTTAAGGAACTTGGAATTCTGAACATTTATGTGTGAGATTCAGCTGCAGCGTATCTGGACATAAATAATACATTGAAATTTTTATGTAGTTAGGCATTACAGGAGTTGGACAAGCTGTGCAAGGATTTGCATTTAGTTCTGTTTTTTTAAATGTGTTAACTAAAAATAAAGTAATTTCAGGCATATAAAGTAACTGAGACTGTAAGGAGAATTTGCAATAGAAAATGATCTGTTTAATTCAGTGTCTGTGTCTCAAACTGTTCATGGGATTGATTTATAGGAAAAGGTCACCCAGAGGCTGGGAGAGGGAGTGGCTATCCTGAATTACAAGCCGGGATGTTAGTTTTGGCCTTCAGATATGTCCCATCTCATTTCTCTTGGCTCTTTATAGGACTAGCTATCTTTTTCTTCTTCTTTTCCTTTTTGCTTTTCTTTTCTTTTTCCTAGCACTGGTGGGTTGATCCCAGTGCCTGGCACATGCTAGGCCAGTGCTCTACCACGGAGCCACACCCCAGCCCCCCTTTTTATTTTTTATCTTGAACAGGAGGAAGGGACTCACGCCTTGTTCCCATTTTTTTGCTGCAGTCATGTGACCCTGAATTGTCCACTGATTTTCCACAACAATACGCATACTTCAGCGAAGGCTGGTGACTGCGGCTGCTTGGAGTTCTGAGGTCCTAGGGGTTTACACATCCCCCCCACCCGTGTCTGTAGTGCAGTGGAGGCTTGCACATTGCTATAACGCTGAAAGCTATGCCACCAGTATCTCAGGTACCAGAAGGGCCACCCATGGTGGACAGGTTTCAGCTGAGCTTCCAGATGAAGACAGACTAGGGAGAAGGACCCAGCAGCCCACTCCTGAAACAGTGAGCCATTGAAAACCCTATGAAGAGCAGAGAAGCACTGTCAGATATAGTGCTGGAAAATGAGCTTATCAGGGTGGAAGGCATTCAAGAGATGACTGGAGAAGAGTTGCCTCCTCAAAGTAGAGTTGACCTTAATGATGAGAATGGAGTAAAGCCCCCGGGACCTCCTTTTGCTGATGTGGCACGACACAAAATAAGAAAGACAGCGTCAGCAACAATGGGGCTCAGACATGGAAAGATTGCATGCCTGGCACAGTGTCGCAGAGAGTATTTCGTTCTGCTGTACTTAGGGTCACTAGGAGTCGGACCGACTTCATAGCACCCAACAACCAAAGGAGTTTGCAGTGGGGCTGCAGAGCACTGCAGTAAGAAGGGCCTTGAGCTGCCTCCCTCCCTCCCAGGATGCAGGATGGCCTCCCCACGGCCCCGAGCCAGCTCTGAAGGCAGCAGCCTCCACAGCACAGCACAGAGAAGGAGCTGAGCTGTGAGTGGCTGTCAGTCACTCTCCGTGACTCAGCCTTTCCCGGGGGCTGTGGGCCACAGAAGCAGCAGCTGGAGAACCCATGACAGGCGGATGAACAAAGCCAGGAAGCCTCAGGGGCTCAGGGGCTGGGGGGAGGGGACTTTTTCTACAGAAAGGAGAGGCTAAGGGACCAACCCCATATGTAGACAGAGAGCCCTGAGGTCCCAGTACTCCACAGCAGGTGCACACCCAGGGGTCGAAGGGGCCCCTTGCAGGCTGCACTGGACACCCAGGGCTCTGGGTACAGAGTGCAAGATTATTCCCAAAGGAAAGGGGGAGATGCAGGCCTCTCTCCCAAGCACTGGGGAGTGAGTAGAAGGGGGTGATGCAGCCACCTGGGAGGTAGGGTTTCCTGGGTTCCCCAGCCCTGAAAACCCTATGAATAGCAGAGAAGCACTAAAAATACTGTTTTGCCTATTGTACGTAGGGTCACTGTGAGTCAGTCACTGACTTGATGGCACCTAACAACAACAACATATGCATTACACATGTATGCATCCTATATTATGAGATATATTTATATATATATAAACATATATATATATATATGAGTGTGATCAGAATATATGGTGAATTCTGCTGCCAAGTACCATCTGACACAAAAGCAGGGATCTTCAATGCAAATTGCACTTAGTAGCGTTACCAGAGATTCACTATGGGCACAGAGAGGCAGTTCTGGAGCACAGGTCAATGAATCTGGCAGCAAAACCCTGGTCCTTGTATCCAGCATAGAAAAGAATTGATATCCAGCACAGAAGTTATAATAGAGATTACACAGTAGGTTTATTAAAGGTGGTACACCTTTTAGGAATAATTACAGGAAAAAACTGAGGGACATGGAGAAGCTGTGGTAAACCTATAAAGGAAATTGGAAAAATCTGTGTTCCCCATGGGAAGTTAAAGAAGCCAGCGAACAGGAGAATTAAGTAGGCTTGTAGAGGAAAAAATTACTCTAGATAGACTGAGAAGATGACGGGCCTGAGAGAAGGGGGAGGTGTGCCTGTGGTTGCTGGAGAAAGAAAAGCACAAGACGTAGAGAGGAAAGGAAAGAAGGAAAAGAGAGACGGGGTGCATATTTCTCCCACTTTTATTCAAACTAGGGCTCGACCAGTGTGGCTTCAGCCCTGGGCTCCCAGCTCTGGGTGTCTAGGGAGACCTGCGCTTAGGGCCTTTGTTTTGTAAATGGTTCAGTGGCTTGGATAGGGTGTGTTGCCCATTTGAAAATGTCCTTCCAGTGTCCTCAGAGAGGCACGTGGCTTCTTCATCATGGCGGACAGGCAGGCGCCATTTTCAATCCCCTTTTCCTCCACAACACCTGCTAGTGCCTGCCCTAATCTGCCCATCAGTAACAACAGGTGACAAGTTTCAACTTGTTCGGTGCAGTCATTTGGGGGTGAAGTACAGTTGAGAGAGGGCCAGAGAAATGGGCAAATGGTTTTGCCCTCCACCATGACAGTGCTCCACGTCACCCACCACTTCTTGTATGACAATTTCTGCCGAATGAAAACATTGCTGAGAGCCCTCATCCACCTTATTCACTAGATCTGGCACCGGGCAGCTTCTGGCTCTTCCCCCAAGTCAAAATGACCATGAAAGGCAAACGTTTTGAATTGATTCAGGACACGCAGGCAGTCGTGACAATGTAACTAAGGACACTCACAAAAGAGGAAAAGAGAACTTCCAGAACTGTTTTAGAAAGTGGCAAGTATCTGAGGGGGATTAATGACAATGTGTCTTTTAGTGTAATAATTTTTTAAATGAAACAATCACCATCTCTCTTGATCATACCTCATACTTACTTTTTATCTACCTACGCCCTTTAGGTTTAAAGTGGGTTTCTCGTAGAGGACAAATAGTTGGGTCTTGTTTGTTAATCTGCTCTGATAGTCTCTGTCTTTAAAATGCTATATTCAGACTTACTCATATTGGAAGTGATTATTAATATAGTTTGATTAATATCTGTGATATTTATAACGATTTTCTCTCCACTACCCTTGTTCTGTACTTTTTGTCTTCCACTTTTTTATGCCTCTTTGGGATTTAATTGAGCATTTTATGATTCCATTTTATCTCCTCTGTTAGCATATCAATTATCCTTCTTTTTGTACATTTTAGTGGCTTCTCTAAAGTTCATAGTTTAAATTTACGACTAATCCAAATCCACTTTCAAATAACACTATATCATTTTGCAAGTAGTACAAGGGATTTATAATAGAATATTCCCAACTTTCCCCTCCCATCCCTTATAACATTGCTGTCACTCATGTCACTTATTTATAAGCTATAATCACTAAATATATTGATGCTATATTACTTTACCCAAACCGTTATCAGGTCAATTAAGAAGAAGATCTGGGAGTATAGCTCAGTGACAGAGCACTTGCTTAGCATGTGCAAGGCCCTGAGTTCAATCCCTAGCACCACAAAATAAATAAGCAAATAAATAAAAATTTAAATTTATTTTAACTCCATTTATTCCTTTTCAAGTGCTCTTCTTTATTTAGATCTGAGGAATTGTTTTACATATATCATTTTCCTTCTCGCTGAGGATCTTTTAACATTTTTTGCAAGACAGGTCTATTGACAATGAATGTCTTCCATTTTTATTGCCTAAGAAAGTCTCTACTTCCCCTTCATTTTTGAAGGATAATTTTGCTTGGTGCAGAATTCAAAATTGGTGGGGTTTTCTTTCATCACTTTAAATATCTCCCACCACTTTCTGCTTGCTTACCTGACTTCTGAAGAGATTTTCAATGTAATTCTTATCTTTGATCTTGGTTAGGTAAGATATTTCTTTCCTCTGGCTTCTCTCAAGATTTTTTTCCTTTGAATTGATCTTTCTGCAGTTTGAATGGAATATGGCTGCATGCTCATTTGTTACACATCCTACTTGAGCTTCTTGCATCTATGGTTTGGAGTCTCTCATTATCCTGGAACTTTCTCAATCGTTATTACTTAATATACTTCTTTTTTCCTCTCTTTTTTATATTCCTATTACATCTTATATCTATTGTAATTGTCTAACAGTTTTTTGGATTTTCTGCTCCATCCTTGTCTTTCTTCTTTCCCTCTGCATTTTAGTTAAGGGAGTTTCCCTTGATATGCCTGTATTTTTTCCCCCTTTCTTATGCTTAGTTTAGGTTTATTTTGCTCTTTTTTTCTAGGCTTTTTATGTGGTAGTTTAGATTATTGGTGTTAGATCTTTTCTCTTTTATAATGACATTTGGTGTGATACATTTTTCCCTCAGCACTTTTTCAGCTTTGTCACACAAATGTTGATACTTTATGTTTTCATTTTCATTTAGTTCAATGTCTTTTGTATTTGCCTTAGGACTTTCTCATTGATGCATGGATTATTTAGAAATGTGATATTTGGTTCCAAAATGCCTGGAGATTTTCCTATTATCTTTCTCTTACTGATTTCTACTTTGATTCTGTTGTGGTTGGAAAACACACTCTGTGTGCTTTTAATTCTTCTAATTTTGTTGGTGTTTGTTTTATGACTCAGGATGTGGTCTATCTTCGTACATGTACCACGCACACTTGGGAAAAATATGTATCCTGCCATTGTGGACAGAGGCTTCTCTGAGTCTCTGTTAGATCCTGTGGGTTGATGGTGCCCTACAGTTCTTTTGTACACTTGCGGCTTTTCTCTTTAGCTGTTCTAGCAATTGTTAAAAGAGGCACTTTGAAGTCTCAACTGTAACTGTGGATTTGTGGTTTCTCTTTTCAGTTGTATGAGTTTTTTGCAACTCGATTGATGCATACAGTCAGACTTGCTATATTCTGCTGTCAGATTGCCCTTTTATGATTACATAACATCCCTCCCTGCTCTGGCAATTCTTTGCTCTGGTAGCTCCTGATCTGGTGTCTGCAGTAGTGGCTTTCTTGTGGTTAATCTTTCCTATCCTTTATTTTCAACTTTCCTTTGTCATTACATTTGAATTGAGTTTCTGGTGGATAGCATATAGTTACATCAGTTTTAAGAAATCTATCCTTCACATTTGTCTTTTAACTGGAAAAGTTAATTTACCTTTAATGTGATTATCAATATGGGCTTAAATCTAGGTGTTCATTGTCTCCCTTTTTTGTCCCTACCTTTCTGAGGTTCCTGAATATTTTTTAGAATTCCATTCTGATTTATCTATAGTGATGTTGTGTCTCTCTGAGTGTACTTTCATTAATGGTTGATGTAGGTATTATATTACACACACGTACACAAACACACACACACTCCTTAGCAAGTTTACTGGAGTCATTTTACCAGTGTGAGTGAAGTATAGAAACGAAACTTCGCCTCCTTTTACTTTCTTTTACCCTCCTCCACTTATAATTCCCTTAAATAGTTCCACACAGAATTCACATTCAGAACCACAGCACACTGTGTTAAAATTTTTGTCGCAAACGTTAAATATAATTTTGAAAACACAAGAAAAGGGAAGCATATCGTTCTAGCCATAGTTTTCCTTACCACGTTCTTGCTTCCTTCCTTCCTAATGTTCCTGGACTCCTACTTCTATTATTTCTTTTCTGTTTAAAGAATTTCCTTTGTCATTCTTTTAGGATATTCAGGCAACAAATTCTCTTGGGCTTACTTAGTCTGAGAATATCATTATCCCCCTTCATTCCAGAAAAATATATTCACCGGATAGAGGATTCTAGGTTGATCATTCTTTTCCTTCTGCACCTGAAAAAATATTGTGCTACTTCCCTCTGACATTATTTATTTCCTTCAGAAATCTACTATCGTTCCAGTTTTTTATATGTGCAATGTCACTTTTCCTCTGGCTTTCCATTTTTTTCCTTTTCTTTAGTTTTTAGAGTTTAATTGTGGCATATGTTGGCACTGACGTTTTGGGGTGGGGGGAGTGGTCACCATTTGGGGAATTTGCTCAGCTTCCTAAATCTGTAGGTTTGTCTCTCTTGGGGCCATTTCAGACATTATTTCTTCATTTCTTTTTCATCCATGCTGTCTTCCCTCTCCTTCTGAGGTTCTAATGACACAAACATTTTATCTGCTGTAATAGTCTCCTATGTTCCTGAAACCCTGTTGAATTTTTCTGCTATATATTCTCTCCATTTAGATTGAGTCTTTTCTATTGTTCTGCCTTCTCTTATCCTCTCCTCTTCTCCCTTCATTCTGCTGTTGATCCCATCCACTAAGGGTTTTTTTAAGTCACTGTATTTTTCAATTCTAAATTTGCAGTTGCTGGTTTATGTTTTTATTCATTGCTGGGTCTATTTTTCACTTATTACAGCACGTTCATAATTACTCGTTGGAGCATTTTAATCATAGCTGCTTTAAAATTTTTGCCAGATAATTCTAAAGCGTCTCTTCTCAGTTTAGTATCTTTCTGGATCTTCTTTTTATAGTTGTTGTTATTGTTGTTAGGTGCAATCAAGTTGGGTCTGACTCATAGCGACCCTATGTACAACAGAACAAAACACTCCCCGACACTGTGCCACCCCCTGCACTATGTCACTGCTTCCCTGTTATTCATAGGGTTTTCAATGTCGAGTTGTTTTGGAAGTGGGTTGCCAGGTCCTTCTCCCTAACCTGCAGCACCTGGTATTCCCAGGCAGTCTCCCATCCAAGGACTAACCAGGCCAACGCTGCTTAGCTTTCAAGATCTGATGGAATCAGGTGCTAGGGTGCTATGGTTGCAGACACCTATTATAAGAATAACTAAATTGAAAATTGGACATTTGTTATATTATGAAAATCAAAATATTTCAAACTTTTCTAGCTGTATTTTTCTGGTACTGCTCTGGCAAGAGAAGTGGGGACCCTACCTTGTTACCACCAAATGGGAGAAGTTCTAGTTCTGCTGTCAGCTGAGTCCTAACGGTTCCTAATTACTGCTAAGTGGGATGGGATTTCCAGTGCCCATGTGGTCTCCATTCACATTGCCATGGGGCAAGGGGGCCTGTGCCACTAAGCTATAGAGAAATTCCTGGCTTTCCACCATTGCTGATTCCATGCCTACCCAATGGGAAGGGGAAGGAACTTTGTAGTCACTGCCAGTTGCCAAGGGAATCTAAGGGCTCCACCTGGCCTCCACTGATACTTCAGGTCATGAAGTCCCCATTCTCTTTGCTCCGTCTTCTCTTTGGGGCAGGTGTGGGGTGTCTTTTTATAGCTCACAAGGGTGGAAGCTAGGCATTTCATTTGGCTTTCGATGGCATGGGTGGGAACAGGGTCTATGTTTTTTTCCTAGCTAGAGTGGAGAGGAGAGTGCCTAAATATGTTCTTCCTTAACAGGCTTCCTCTGGACCATTTTGGGGTTTAGTCTACACTTACTATTGTTCACAAGTTTCTGGCTTCCTCAGCTCCATGCCTTGGATCTACAAAGCTAAAGGAAAAGCCAGAGAGCCCACCATCGTGATGTCCATTGAGTTCAGAGATTCCTAGCTGGTCTGTCTTCTTCTTTCACGTTTCTTAGTCTTCTTGGGGTTGTTTTATAGATAATGTCCAGGAACGTTAGTTACACTTAAAAAGAGGAATCGGGAATAGTACATCTGCTCCATCTTCCCAGAAATGGAAGAACCACTTTTACCCATTTCTAAAACTGGATTCATTTTACTGAGTTGGAAGAGTTCTTTATGTTTTATGGATACAAAATCTTTTTTACATATGTATTTCAATTTTTTTTCTTTCAGCCTGTGACTTACCTTCTTTGTCTCTTAAGGGCGTATTTTGAAGAGTGAATGAATGGTTTTAATTGTGATAAAGTTCAAGTGATAATTTTAGAGTTTGTTTCACATCATATTAAAGAAATCTTCCCACTACCACTCTTACACCAGTTCCTTAACCAATTTGACCTTAGAACTCTACCATCATGGTTCTCCATCTTGACCCAGCTGGGGTCACCTCTGTTAAATAGCCTCAGCAAGATTGTTAGGATTTCATTGTGGTTGCTCTCTCCCTACTTGTTCTTGGAAGAAATTAAGAGGATTAGATTTTGTGTTTACTTTTCCTGAGAGTTATTTACCTACCTCTGTTTCATTTCTGGAGCCTCTACCTGGGTGAAAATCAGTAGGTGTCCCTTAAACCCATTGTAAAGCTCATTTTCCCTGCTTTCTCTGCATCTCCAAGGAGTTACTGTAGAAGCATGTGGCTTTGGGATGACACGGAGCATGGAGTTTCTATAGCAGTGTCCTCAGTGGCAGGATAAGGATTGGGAGGTGATTGAGGAGGCTGGAAACCTCTCTGTCTAGCTACATTTTCTCTTTTCCTCAGTTAAACCTCTAAATTGAATTTAATCTATCACCTGAGGATTCCCACTTACCAACTCAGTATTCTCTTGGATGTTTCTTTTGACTCAGTTCAAGTTGACATGAAACTAGGTGAATTTTCACTTAGGTTTGCATTGCTAACTACTACAGAATAATAGCACTTGTCATATTCTGTATGTTCTAGCCATAAGGAATGAGGAAAGACACAAGCATAAAGATTGCTCCCTTTAAATATACATTTATTTATTTTTGGATTATTCTAGTCATCTGCAAATTTATAACCTAATCATTCCTCCACAAAAATTGAAAATGTCTTAAAACTGTAAACTGGGTAAATTCTGAGTAACTATACAAATATAAGGTAATATTATTACAAAGTTTCCTAAACACGAAATCTTCCCATTACCAAGGTAACCAAAATTTTCTTCACTGTTTTTTGTTAGGCTTTCTATTATTGTAGGTCATACATTTAGGTCTATAATGCATTAGTGTGTATTTGTATATGATGTGAGGTAAAGGTCAAGCACCCCCCATGCCCCCATGAGGATATTCAAATCTTCTAGCACTGTTTGTCAAAAACTAAGTACACACACACACAGACACAGACACACACACAGACACACACACACACACACGCACACACACACACACTTCTGGACTCCATTTTACTCCATATATATATTATATATATGTCCATCTTTAGGCTAGTAGCACACTGTTTTGATTCCTGTAGCTTTATAATAAGCCTGAAAATCAGGTAGTAAAGTCTTCTCATTTTGTTCTTTTTCTTCAATATAATTTTGATTATTTTAGGTCCTTTGCAGTTTGACATGAATTTTAAAATCAGTTTGTCTATTTCTACAAAAAATGCCTATGGATTTTGATTTCATTGAATCTATAGACCAATTCAGGAAGAATTAATATCCTAGTAATATTCAGTCTTCCAGTGTATGAATGTGGTATAACACCCTGTTTATTTCGTTCGACAATGTTTTCTAGTTTTCTGAGCACAGGTCTTCATACACTTTTTTCATGCATTTTGATGTTAACTATAATTGGAATCAGTTTCCAAATTTCAATTATGATTGCTTATTGTAAGTATACAGACGTATCATTTATCTGCACTTACACTGTGCAACATTGCTAAACTCATTTATTTCTTCTCATAGTTTTTTATAAATTCTTTACAATTGTGTATGTAAATGATCATGCCATCTGTCAATATTGACAATTGACCCAATTTGGGTGTTTTGTTTTGTTTTGTTTTGATGAGACAGGGTCTTGCTAAGTAGCCCAGGCTGGCCTCAGACTCATGATCCTCTTGGCTCAGCCTCCTGAGTGCTGGGATTACAGATGTGCACCACCATGTCCAGCTGACCTATTCTTTTTTAGTCTAGATATCTTTTATATCTTTTTTGGTTTTGTTCTTATGCTGGATAAGACCTCCAACATAATATTCAATTGAAGTGGTAAGAATCAACATCCTTGCTTTGTTCCTTATCTCCGGGGAGAGAGTACTCAGTTTTTTACCATATTAGTTGTTGCTGCAGCTGCCCTTTATTAGGTCAAGATAATTCCCTTTATTGCGAGTTTGCTGAGAGATGGTTTTTAAATTTTTAATTGTATCTAGATGTAAGATTTTGTCAAACACTTTTTGTACATTTATTGAAATTATCGTACGTTTTTTCTTTGTACTGTTAATAAAGTGAACTATACTGTTTGATATTCAAATGTTCAAGGAGCTTTGCATTTCTATTATAAGGAGGTACTTGCTTTTGAAAATGGATATAGAAGCTATCTTTTGCAGGCAGGTGATTCAAAAAAGTCCACGCATAAAATGAGATTTTCTTTTTTCAATTAGGATGGTGAGAGAAGACAGCAGGCAGCACTTAAGGGCCTGAAGCAAGTTGAATGTAGTGTCAGCAACAGGCAGTGGAGTCCTAGAAGTCATCAGAAATACACAAAATAATACGTGCCAGAAGTCACTTGGTCATCTAGGGCCAAAACGATAGCAACACTACGGTCCTACTTGTTTTGTATGATTCATCTGCACAGGATTTTGGCAAACAGGACTTATTTGAGTCACTATGAAAAAAATTACATCCCATTACTCAAAGCCTAAGTCAGCTTGTAGAGGCAAAGCAGGTCAGATAAACTGTGTTGTTGTTGTTGCTGTTGTTATTGTTAGGTGGCGTCAAGTCAGTGTCCAACTCATAGCGACCATACATTCAACAGGCAAAACACTATTGTCAGTGCTTCTCTGCTATTCATAGGGTTTTCAATGGCTGATTGTATTTTGGGAGTGGGTTGCCAGTCCGTCTCCCAAGCCTACAGCACCTGGTGTTCCCAGGTGGTCTCCTATCCAAGTATTAACCAGGCCTGACTCTGCTTAGCTTCCGAGGTCTGATGGGATCAGATGCCACAGCACTACAGCCATAGGCAGATAAACTTTAAGTACACAGAAATAACATAAATGTGTATTTGACATACTCTTGCTTGCCATTGCCCATGGGACTAGAGACTAAGGTAGTTGGTCATTAAGGAAAGAAAAATATGAGGACCAGAAATTACTGGACACAGCCGGGTGCGGTGGCTCATGCTTGTAATCCCAGCGGCTTGGGAGACAGAGGCAAGAGGATCACAAGTTCGAGACCAGAGGCAGTCTGTGTAACTTAGTGAGACCCTATCTCAAAATACAAAATTTAAAAAAAAATGGGCTGGGGCTCCAGCTCAGTGGTCTAGCACTTGCAGAGCATGCAAGCACAAGGCCCTGGGTCCAAGGCCCAGTACCGCCAAAAAAAAAAAAAAAAAAAAAAGAAATTACTGGACATGATCTGTGAGCAAGCACTCTTCTCAGAATGCACTGTGATCCACTGGCCAGAGTATGAACCAACTTTTCTTCACACATCTGTAACTTTGGACTTTAGTCACTTTTTTAGGTTTTTGAACTCAACTGAAAAACCTTCTGGGAAGGGCTGCAGCCATGTTTACACTGAGCTGAAAGTTGAAAATCCTCCATGATTATTTTGAGTTCTTTTTGCCCCTGGTCAGACAGTCGAAAAAATGGTGGTGTTGGTTGGCAGCTACTGATCCTAATTTTTCAAGATCAGGTAAAAGTGCTGCTATGAGGTTGAGAAGGGACATTTCTAGATCTAGAAGACCCTGGAAGGCGGCCTCTGACCTGGCAGGTGAAGAGTCTCAGTGGAGACGTAAATCCAGGTACACAAAGCAGTCCCAGCAGCTCCTAAGGAGGATGTGCACAGCCCAGCCTAATAGAAAACATCGATCTCTCCCTGCCTCCATCCTCTCTCCCTTTCCCTTTCATCTTTTTCAGAAAGACACTGAGATGAAAGAAACAGGTGGAGGCCAAACCTTCCAGCTGTGCCACCCTGCAGAGAAGACCTGTAGCTGCCCACTAACAACCTGTTCTCCCATCTTCCACAGCAAGCACAGCGTCACCAACCTTAGACTATCAGGTGAGAAAGAAAGAAACGCACTTCTTGCAGCCAGCGAATGCAAGAGTGTCTGTTACAATCCCAGTCCACATGGTCAGTTCATTTCTGACCTGGTCTCAGGTGTGGTGTCCAGTCTTTGTGTCAATCCAGTAACCTCTGTCACCAATATGGTCCTCATAGTTTTAAATACTCTGGGTCAATAAATACCGTGGTCAGCTCTGAGCCATTGCGGGAGCTGATGGAATTTAGTTGACTGTTGACTGAAAGCATGGCCCTTTGAGAGTTGATGCAAGGTTTCCGAGACCACAACTGTTGCCAGATCTGTTCTCGCCTCGGCCCACAATATCAGGTCACACACTTTTAGCTGAGCACAATGGCTATCCATCTTCCTTTGACATTAGGTGTCTGACTAAGTCTTGGCCAATGGGATATGAATAGAAGCAATCTGTGCAGCTTTGGGGTTGTGCTCCTAAAAGATGAGAAAATGTCCTCCCCTTACTCAATATGGAACTCAAATATGGATGTAACATACTGTGCTAGTGGGTCAGAGTAACACGATACAGGCATTAGAAAAGATAGACAGACACATCCTGGATCCTTGATACCATACTCTGTTGCGAGAGGGAAATAACTCCAACTACCTTACTTGAAATATTTTTGAGGGAGTCGTGGGGAGAGATCTCATTAGAATAATGTCTTAGTCCATTTGCTATTTCTATAACAGAAAAACTGAGGTTTGGTACTTTATTTGAAGATCATTGAGCTGGCAGTTTTGGGAGCTGGAAGTCCAGGATTTGGTGGCCCCTGTGTTGGCCTCATGGTGGACGCCGTCATAATGGTGGCAGCAAGTGCGAGGGAGAACATAAGGTAAGACAGGATGTCAGAGGGATTTAGGGTCCAGACTTGCTCTTTGTATAGCAACTTGCTTTCGTGGGAACTAACCAGGGTCCAGAGAGAACTGCATTAGTCTCTTCAGGTAGTGATGACTCCAACGACATAATTATCTCCCATGAGGCCCCACCTCTTAAAGTTCTACTACCTGCCAACATGCCCAGCATTGCCACTCTGAGCACCAAACTTCCAGGATGCAAACCTTTTGGGCACACACGCGAATCAGGTCCAAACCATAGCAAACAGCCCATCGGTATTACAACGGACACAGGCATTAGGTTCCCAAAATGGAAGCGAGACAGAGAGAAGGGAACCTGGAAGATGTAGATTGGGAGAGAAGGGAAAGGCTGTGGCTGCAGCAGAGCCATTCCCTTGCTGGGCGACTTGGCCAAGTCTGTCTGCCTCTGGCCTCAGCTTCTCCTACGGTAAATGCCCCCCGAACAGCCTAGACTCCGGCAAGAACACGCCACGCCAGGCATAGCAATGAAAACGGAAGAGAATAAATAAAATCAGGTCTGCCGGAGGCAAACAAGTCTTTGGAAACCACTTTTTATGCACTTTACAGAGGGAACTTCATGCTTTTTTTCTTTCTTTTATTTCTCCTCTTAGTGTTATTCTCCAAGACATTTGTGTTTTTGAATAAATCTTCCACATCGAGTGCCAAAATTCCATCTGCATCCTCCTGCTGAGAAGTCGGAATGCCATGTTTATGACACCAGGCTCCGTTTCCATGGCGATGACAGTGTCAGTGCAATCCCACATTAGGACTTCTGGGTATGTTTGAGAAATGGGTGAAAGCAACGAAAAGTCTTCATTTATCCACGTTTGTTGTTCTTTTGATAATTGATAGGTAGGGGATTGTTACTGCTGAACATAGAGACCAGGAACTACAGAGATGCCCAGCCAAAGCTGAGGTCACTTTTCTGTCTGCAGAAAAGGATCCTTAATGCCTAGACCTCCCTCCTTGATGTTTTTGGTCTGCATTCTTTCTAAATTTTTGTTTAAGATTTTAATACAACATAAATTGCATGAGGCGACCGTCAGGTTTTTATCCGCTCCGTTTCATTGCCTAAATCTTTCATCTGGGTGGGGACTGCATTAAGCTCATCCTGAAAAATGCTTTCTATTATTTAAATCCGTTGCTCAAATTCAACTTTGCTAAGAAGCTATCACTCCTACTCCATCTGCAAATATGGAAACTTAAATGTAGAGGTTCCTCCTGAAATTTTCCACAGGGGAAAAAATGTCATCCATTTAAGTGTGTACATATAAATCCTGCAGATTCAAAGGGAAGAGAAAGTTGGGGAATGGGGGAAGGGGAGGAGAAACAATGTAAAGAGATAAAGGAGGAGAGGATAATCTCAACGTAAACGAGGCAACTTCATGAGTACATGGGAAAAGTAGGAGAATATAACCGGTATATGCATACGTTGGGAGACGGACCCAGCAAACCACTCCCAAAAATCAACCTGCCATTGAAAACCCTATGAACACCATTGAAAACCCTATGAATAGTGTTTCACCTGTTGTATGCAGGGTCACTATGAATCGGATACCAACTGAACGGCACCTAACAACAACAACATATGCATATGAGGTCTACTACATATCAGTCAAAGTTTCCATAAATTGTGTAAGTTGATGAAAGTGTAACCAAAAGTAACGTAATAGTTGCACAATGGAAAAAGCAAATGCTGTATTACTCTGTACCCCACCAACATTTATCAATAAAGAGAAAAAAGAAAAATAATAAATGCCACAAATTCTGTGAGAACACAATTGCAGCCTATTTCTTTTTAATATAAAATAGAAATTAAAAAATTTCTGATTATACAAGCAATTCATGGGTAAAAAAGAAAACCAAACACTGGAGAAACTTAAGTCAAAATGTCGTGCCCCAGATTGCTACATTCTATAGAAACATTACTTTATGTCTGGTATTTTTTCCTAAACTTTGAAATATAAAGAAGCACAGATATTTACACAGTTGAGCACGTGATACTGTGCAGACTGAATTTTCCAGAGATGGCCACAATGATATCTCTAACCCTGAATACCCTTCAAGTGTCCTTGGCACTCTCCTACAAAAAATGTTATTTCTCTGCCCCTTGAATCTAAGCAGACTTTGGTATTGCTTCAGTCAGTAGAATATGGCTGACAAGTTATACTTCTATGCAGAGTGCTTACCTAGCTTAGAAACGTCCTCTTCCACTTCTTGGAAGCCAGCCACTGTGTTAGAGGCAGGACTATCCTGGGTCCATCACACCATGAGGAAGCCCAGGAAGGCATGGAAGAGGAGAGTCTTGATTGAGAGGTGGAGAAATCACAGTGGGCTGGGGATATAGCACAGGGGTAGAGCATTCCCTTTGTATGCATGCGAGAGAACCTGGGTTCCATCCCCAGCACCACTAAAAAAAAAAGAGAAAGCAAGAAAGGAAGCAAGAAAGAAGGAAGGAAGGAAGGAAGAAGAAAGAAAGAAAGAAAAGAAAGGAGAAAGAAAAAGAAAGAAGAAAGAGATGAAAGAGAAAAGAACGAAAGAAAGAAAGAGAAAGAAAGAAAGATCAATCAATCTACATTCACCAAGCCTCCAAACATGTAGAAGAAGGCAACATCTTGGAAGTGGCTCTTTGTGCCCCAGTTCACCCAGCTTGCCATCTGTGGTTAAGAACAAACCACCCAGTGGAGCCATTTTGGAATACTGATCTATAAAATCGGAAGCAGAATAAAATAGTTGCTTTAGACCTCTAAATTCTGATTTATTTGTAACGTTAACAATAGACAACCATAACACATGCTTTGAACTTTATTTTAATGTTAAAACAAATTAAATCCCTCTAATCTCTTTTAGATGGGAGAAGGACATGGCCGTCCACTCCCGAAGCAATCCTGAAACAATCAGCTATTGGAAACCCTATGAGGGTTGCACCTGACAACAACAACAATAATCTCTTTCAGACCTGCAGTTGTACTACCCAGCATCCAATCCCATCAGATCTAGGAAGCTAAGCAGGGTTGGGCCTGGTTAGTCCTTGGATGGAAGACCGCTTGGGAACACCAGGTGCTGTAGGCTTGGGAGGAGGACCTGGCAGCCCACTCCCCAAAAAACTGTCAGCTATAGAAAACCCCTTTATAGCAGAGAAGCACTGACAGTGCTAGGCATGGCACAGTATTGGGGAGGGCTTCATCTGTTGTACATAGGGTTGTTATAAGTCAGACCTGACTCAAGGGCACCTACCAACAAAAACAATCTCTTTTAGATGACCTTGTGGTTTTCTATTCCATGTTCTTCCTACCCCCTCACACCCCTTGATCCCTGTACTTGGGGCTGAACCCAGGGCCTTGCACATACTTTGCAAGATCTCTCCCATTAGGTTGCACTCCCAGACCATTTCTTGCTTTTTTGAGACAGGGTCTAAGTTATACAGGATGCCTGTGGCCTCAGAATTACAGTCCTCCTGCCTCCGCCTCCTGAGTCACTGGAATGACAGGTGCGTGCCACTGTACCCAACTCTATTCGATGTTTTCATCATACATGAATTAACTCATTCCTAGTGGATGTGCTTTTAGACGCTTTCCCTATTATTATGCTTCAGTGAACATTTCTGTACATAGAGATGCATCTGTCTGATTATTTTCAAGGGTGAATTCTTATAAGCCCCACTACAGGCCCAAAAGAGAATTCAAGTTACATTTTGATATCTTTAGCCTGGTTATATTTCAGAAAATTATTCTAACACTTGGAGGATATGAGCGTTTCTCTTCCCCCCATTTTCATTATCACTAGATTTTATCAAACTTTACAGTCTTAGCCAATTTTCTGTGATATGCATAATTTACTTTCTACTATTCACTTCTTACATTTGGTAAATTGCTTATTTATAAAGAATAGACCACTTCAAAGTCTTTTAAAGGGTCAGATGCAATGGTGCACACCTAGAGTCCCAGTGACTCTTGAGGTTGAGGCAGGAGGATCCCAAGTTCGAGGCCAGAGCCACCTATGCAATTTAGCGAGACCCTGTTTCAAGATAAAAAATAAATGAAAAAGGGTTTGGGGGTGCATCTCTGTGATAGAGAACTTGGTTAGCTTGTGCAAGGTCCTGGGTTCAACCCCCCACTACTGGAGAAACAACAATAAACACAATAAAAGCAACAAAAATAATGTCATTGAAAGCTTAGCTTCTTTATATAAATGAATAATTTTATAAAGGTGTATCATTTATATGCCTGCAGCTGTAGCCCTGTGGCATCCAATCCCATCAGATCTCAGAAGCTAAGCAGGGTCGGGCCTGGTTAGTACTTGGATAGGAGACCACCTGGGAACACAAGGTGCTGTAGGCTTGGGAGAAGGACCCGGCAACCCACTCCCAAAAAACAATCCACCACTGAAAACCCTATGAACAGCAGAGAAGCACTGACAATAGTGTTCCCTTTGTTGTATGTAGGGTCTCTATGAGTCAGATACCAACTGGGCAGCACCTAACAACAACAACAATCATTTATGTACTTGGTGTTTGTAGAATATATTGTTGCTACTCACTGGTAGCATGCCACCTCCTCTCCAGAGGAGCTTTGGAGGATCCAGTTTTCCTAAGGCCTTGAATTTATATGTGGCCATATGCCATGGTTTGCAAAAAAAGATCAGAATGGCATGCACCAGTTTCTGCAGAAAAACTTGAATTCCTATGTTTTCTCTCTGCATTGCAGCAACCATGAAAACACAAGTTGGTAGGAAGTTTCCATAACATCAACACCAAGGTCTGCACCAACCCATTGAGAAAATTGCCCTGGGCAATCTCCCAGACCCTCAGACTTTGCATGAGCAAGAAATAAGTGGTTTTTTTAATATTATTATTGAGCTGTTAGAGAAGGGAAGCATAATCTAACCTACCCTGGCTGACACCAGACACGTGATCACAGACATGCTCTTCAAATGCAGACTTATTTGTTGTTTGGCTTATTTGCTTGTTTCTTGTTCAATCCTAACCCCACATACACATATATCAACCTACATAATATGAGTCACCTGGACAGAAGCTTAAAGATTGGGTCTCTTTCCACATCTTTCTTCATGCTCGTAATACCATACAAATATTCATAGTATATTTGCATAATCTTATGTATGCAAAGTTTGAATTTAGTCTTTATTTTACATACAAGAAGACTATTTTACATTCTGTTAGTAGACTATTTTACATTTCTTATTCAATAATAAGTGGTAGAATAAAGTTCCCTACTACAGTTCTAATTCACTCATTTTACCGATTGCTCAAAAGAATGTCATATGCATGCACTAGAAGTTAATCAGTCAGTAGTTCCCCAGTTTTGTCTGCTTTTAACATTTTATTTTTAAGCCAGGCACAACAGCACATGCCTATAATCCCAGAGACTCAGGAGGCAGAGGTAGAAGGGTTGCAGGTTTGAGGCCAAAGGCAGCCTGCATAATTGAATGAGACCTTGTCTCAAGAATAAACCTCAACTGGGCGAGGTGGCACACACCTGTAATCCCTGCAACTCTGGAGGCACAGGCAGGTGGACTGCAAATTCGGCAGTCTGCGTAATTTAGCGACACTGTATCAAAAAGTAAAAAAAAGGAAAGAAAGAAAGGAAGAAAGAAAGAAAGAAAGAAAGAAAGAAAGAAAAGATATATATGGGCTGTAGGTGCAGGTCAGTGGTCCAGCACTTGCAAAGCAGGCAAGCGCAAGCTTTAGATTCAACCTCCAGTACCACAAAAATAAATTAATAAAAATTTTAAAAAATAAAAAGCAAAAAATGGGGTGGAGGTCCAGTTCAGTGGTAAAGTGCTTGCAAAAGCATGTGTGAGACCCTGGGTTTAGCCCCAGTACCACATAAATAAATAAATAAATAAATAAATAAATAAATAAATAAATGTAAATAAACGGGGCTGGGGTATACTCAGCCGTAGAACACTTGCAAAATATGCATCAGTCCCTGGAGTCAGCACCCCTTCATACTGCATTAATAAGATTTTTTCAATTAAAAACATTTTATTTTGAATTAATGTAAGATACAAAAATGTTACAAAACTACCGCAAAGAATCCCAGTATACTCTTTACCTGACTTCCCCAAGTGTTAGCGCCTCACCTAACCACACTCCAGGAGTATTATTCTCCTTTTGATGGGCACCAACTGTGACCTAGTTTTGCGCTATTAGAAACAACACTACAATAAACTCTTAGCTCAGGGATACATCTGCCTTTATTTCTTCTGGCACTCTCCAGGGACGCCCAGTGAGATTAAATGATTTACAGTTATGTTTTCATTTCCCATACATGTTCTTAGGTTATTTCAGCCAAAGGCCATGACTGTACTTCTACCAGGAATTTGAAACTATTGTTTTTCTTTAAATTCCTAGGAGTATTAAGTGTTGTAGCTTTTTCTCCAGCTCCCCCTCCCCCCACCCCACTGGCAAGTTGAACCCAGGGTCTCCAACAGACCAGGCAGCCCTTCTCAAGGGAGCCCCTGGATAAGTTGATGTTACCATAGTCACCAGTGATGCTGAGAATGGTTTTGTGTTTCTGGGCCATTCCCATATCTTCATTTGTAAAACATCTATTTTCAAATCTTCTCCTGGTTTTACAAAGAACTTTTTCCTACTTTTAATTAAGTCATTTGACTTTTTATTTGTGAGTTACACCACCTAAAGAGGTGCATTCGACATACAAGTCCTTTGATGTCCCAGATTTTTTCCCAGTCTGTGGCTTTCCTTTTATGTTCTTAACTGTGTTTTTCAAAACTCAAAACTTTTAGTCTGAATGAAGCCCATTTTATCATTTTTCATGTATATCTTATATTTTTTGTATCTTATTCACAAAGATTTTCTCCTATGTTTTCTTCCAGGAGTTTTATAGTTTGACCTCTTACATTTAGGTCTATGATTCACCTGGCGTTTTTGTGTAGTGTAGGGAAGGATGTTAGTTCATTTTTTGCATATGAATATACAATTGTTCCGTCACCATTTGTTGGAAAGACCATGCCTTCTCCATTGCCATGGCACTCAACTGACCACATATATAACTGTGGCCAATTTCTGGACTTTCTTCCATTCTATTGCTCAAATAGGAGTTTCTTTGTGCCAGTCTTGACTGCTATAGATTTACAGTATGTCTTTAAATCAGACAGTGTAATTCTTCCAAACTGATTCTTCTTTTTCAAGATTATATTAGCTATTCTAAGTCCATTGCTCTTCTATATAAAGTTTTAAGGCTGATTTCCTATTTATTCAAAAAGCATATTGAGCCAGGTGCAGTGGTACATGCCTATAATTCCAGCAATTTGGAAGGCAGAGGCAGGAGGATTGCAAGTTCAAGACCAGAGGCAGACTGTGTAACTTAGGGAGACTCTCGCAAAATACAAGGTAAAAAAAATGGGCCAGGGTACAGCTGAGCGGTACAGTGCTTGCAAAACATGTAAGCACAAGGCCCTGGGTTCAACCCCCAAGTACTGCAAAAAATAAAAATAACTTAAAAATACATATTGGTTTTCATGTCTCAGATGCCAGAGCAACCAGGATGCAGAGCCCAGAACAGGGGGCACTGCTTCCAAGGAAGCCCAGAGTAGATGGAGTAACAGGGAACAGATTTGCCTTCTCACCTGAAACTAACACATTGGACAAAACACATTGGAGCAGATTCTCAAGACGTGGAGATTTAGGTTAAGAAGGGCAGTGATCCAGGGCAGGGAGATGCTACCCACGTAGAGCCCATAGTTGCCTAAGCTGAAGAGAAGGAGTTGGAATGGAGGTGGGGCCCGGGGGTGGGGGACTAGAATTCACAGGGACAGGTGCTGAGGGGGCAAAGACGGAGAAGCCCAAAGATGTCCAGGAGTACCAGTTCTCTTCAGCACAGGCATGTGAGAGAATTGTCTAAAGGGCTGAGGGAAAACTTCCTGCAATGAGCCTGAATAGAGCCTATTCACAGCACCGGGAGTGCAAAATCCTCATCATTATAAGGACTGGTAGAATGCTGGAAAGAATCTTGCCTCATAGCAGAGAAAATGTTACCCTAGGCTAAATGTTGCTCTGTCATCTCCTGATAAAACTGAAATCAGACCCAACAGGATCAAGTTGTTTCCAAGTAGCTTGACTGCATCCCAAGTGACTCTTATATTTGAAGCTCAAGTGTATTTATGAGAAGACAGCAACCCCAAAGAAAACCTGACAAAACCTGACACGAACTTAAACATGATGAAGCATGCGAATTGGGACAAATGCAACCAATCATAGGAGAAAAGGCAATCAATCAAACTGACCCAGAAATGGCACTGACAAAAGCATTATTGGACAGGAAGATTTAAGCAATCATTATAGCTGCGTTCCATATGTTCAATAAGCTAGAAAAAGATTGAAAATGATATGCAGGGACATGGAAGACACTCAAAAAGCAAAACGTCCAAATCGAACTGTTTGCTTTTCTCTGATTCTCTTTCTGTTCATCTTTTTGTATAATATTTATCATTCTGTCTTCAAATCCACTTACTTTTCCTCTGCCATAACCATTTGGATTTTAAATCTACTTGGTAAAGTTTTAATTTCAGAACCTATATTTTTCAGTTCTAGAATTTACATTTTTACCTTTTTCGCTGAGATTTCCTTTTCTATATTGAGATTTTCATCCACTAAAAACATGCTTTGTTGAATTTCATTGAGGACAGTTAGAATAGTCGCTTCACTTGAGAACATGCTCCATTTTCCCAGTCCCTTTTGTGTTAGATAATATTAGACTCTATCCTGGACATTGTGAATGCTAAGTTGTAAATATTTTAGATTCTGTTATTTTTCTCTTATGAGTGTTTTTTTCCCCCTTTGTTTGAATAGATAATTTTCTCACCTGGCCTTCAAGTTCCAACTGTGAGCAGAAACTGGAAACACTGCTCAAGAAACAGATTCTCTCCCTTCAACGTTGCTGCTCTGAGTTTTCTGCATTGCATGACTTGAGAGTCAGACGTGTGGACACAAAGACATCCGACATTCTCTTCAGTGCTCACCGCAGTCTAACTTCAATCTTCTGGTTCCTCGAGCCATAAAGAAAGCAAGTTTAACCACATACAGCCCCATAGCTGCTGTGCATGGTATGTGATGCCCCAGAGACAAGGCCTTACATGTGGAATGTCTCATCTTTCTTCTCCAAGTAAGCAGACCCTTCCATATGAGTCTGTCTGTATCTCTTCACCATTCCATACTTTCAGGGAATTACTTTTCCAATACTTCCAGGTTTTATGTTTGTTTTCTTCAGTAGGGGAGATAGATGGGTAGGCAAATGTCTCAGTCTGTTTTCAGTTACTATAACAAAATACCGGAGGCTGGGTGCTTTATAAAGAAAAGAGATGTATTTTGCTCAGACAACCCCGTGTGGACCCCTCTGTGTGCCGCGTCATGGCAGGTGCCCTTAAGGCAGGAGCACATGCAGGGAGAGATCAGATGGGAAGCCAGGAAGCCAAAGCAATGCAGGGGCCAAGCTCACTCTTTTTATACCAACTCACTTTGGTGGGAACTCACTAACCCCTTCACCGAGGTCCAAGGAGAACTACATGAATCCCTTCCCAGGGCAGCACCCTCAATGACCTAATTATTGTGCACTAAACCTCTTAAAGGTTTCACCACCTCTCAAAGTCAACACACAGCAGACCAGGCCCCCAGCTCACGAAACCTCAGAAGACACACGTGAAGCACATGCAGACTATTACAGTGGGCCACGTATCGTGGCCTGTTCCCTTCACAGCTGCAAACCTGGGGCACCTGTGAGGAACTTGTATTTGAGAAGGATGAGATGAGAGCCAATATGGCCAGATGGCAAACGGTTCTAGCACGCTGATTAGATAAACCAACTTTTCTCATACAATGAACCATTTTTATGATACATTAAATTATCAAGCGCTAATACTTTGAAGTCTCTTTTCTATTTCTCTAATCTGCCTATGCCTGCAGCCATAGCCCTGTGGCATCCGATCCCGTCAGATCTCAGAAGCTAAGTAGGGTCAGGCCTGGTTAGTACTTGGATGGGAGACCACCTGGGAACACCAGGTGCTATAGGCTTGGGAGAAGGATCTGGCAACCCACTCCCCAAAAACAATCAGCCATTGAAAACCCCATGAACAGCAGAAAAGCACTAACAATACTGTTTCACCTGCTGCATGTAGGGTCAGTATGATTCGACACCAACCTGATGGCACCTAACAACAATAGCAACAATAATCTGCCGGTTATCACAGAAATATGACAGTGATTTACAAACAATGACTTCACAGTATAATCTTAAAAGGAAAACTCTGCATTGTGGTATTCTTCATGGCTTTCTAGCTTATTCCTAGTTACTTATTCTCTAATATATATTCTAATGATTTCAAAAAGTATTTGTATTACGAGTTGGAATTGCATGAGATTTATATATTCATTTAGGCAGAGCTGGCTTTTAAAATAAATCTTCCCATTCAAGAAGTAGTTCTTAGGGAGATCTTTCTATTATCTGTAAGATTTTGTAATTATCTTTAAATAAGACCTACACTTTTAAAATAAATTTATATTTTATTCTAAATACCATATAACTTGTCTTTTACAAATAATGTTGTCATATTTTATGTACTGATTTCTAGAGTAATGTAGTTCATTTTTATATTATTTATATCCAGCTAACTTTCCAAATTTCAATAGCATCTTTAAAAAGAAACAAATTTAAAACCACCTGGTGCAGTGCCTGCCTGTAATCCCAGCGACTTGGGGGTTGAGGCAGGAGGATTGCAGGTTTGAGGCCAGCATCAACCTGTGTAATTTAGCAAGACCCTGTCTCAAGACTAAAAGAATTAAAAAGGGCCTGGGGTGCAGCTCAGGGGTAGAGTGCTTGCAAGGCAGGTGTGAGGACCTGGGTTCAGCATCCCCAGTACCAACCAACCAGCAAACAAATAAACCCATATGACTTAACCTTTTGATTTTCTAAGCTTATAGAAAACTACTAGCAAAAAATATTACTGTTACTCTTTCTTTTCCTCAATATTTATACCAGTTTTATTTCGTGCTTTGTATTGTTACCACTTTTAGAGACCCCATCTGACTATACCAGTCACCCTCTGTCCATTGTCAGATTAGTTAAAATCAACTTATTTGCCGTTTATTTGCTTTTGGTATTTTGAACTCTGATCTATAGTCATAACTCAAGCTTTCCTCTTATTACTATTTTACTCACAATTTTAACTGCTACTGAATTTTATTAAATATATTTTCTGTACCTATACTTTCTCCTTTACTGGATTATTATAATGGGTTACACTGATAAATTACAATATTGACTTTGTATTCCTTAAATGAATCATACTTAGAGTCACTGTTTTGATACAAAATATTCTTTAAAGTTTTAGCAAATAGAATCCAATGATACTTCTATATTAACAAATAATATTTGCTGATAGCAAATTTTATATAAGAATTATCACAAATTGGCGTTAAAATTACATTGATTTAATAAAGTGAATCTGCAGCCATAACACTGTGGCATCCAATCACTTCAGATCTCAGAAGCTAAACAGGGTCAGGCCTGCTTAGTACTTGGATGGGAGACCGCCTGGGAAGACCAGGTGCTGTAAGCATGGGAGAAGGACCTGGCAACCCACTCCCCAAAAACCAGCCATTGAAAATCCTATGAACAGCAGAGAAGCACTGACAATAGTGTTTCGCCTGTTGTATGTAGGGTCAGTATGAGTTGGATACCCATTCCATGGCACCTAACAACAACAACAACAACAAGAAAGTGAAAGTGAAAGGTTTGCATTTCCCACACTCACCCCAAAATATCTAGATAGACTGCAATACTTTGTTCTCTAGAGAGTAAATTCACCTGAACGATGGTGCTTTTCTCAAGGCCAGACCTGAGCCAACTTTCAGGTTCCCTGTGCTCATTTGTTCATTCAGTTTTTCCAATTCCTGAGCAACATTTAGTGGTTTTTATTTTCCTAGGAATTGTCTATTTCCTTGAGGCTTTAACTATGGATGTCACAGAGATTTACACAGCATCCTTTTGTAATTTTTAAATAAATGTAGGTGCTCGCTCACGCTAAATCTTGCCTGTTTTTATTATTTCTCGGCTTAATTAGGCTTGAAAGGTTTCCTGTCCTGTAGGTTTTTTCAAAGAAAACAGTATCTGGATTTATCTTTTCTGCTTTCAGTTTCATTACTTCAACTTTTATCTTATTAATACCCTCTGCTTAGTTATTTAGTTTAATGGATTACTTTTCTAAATTTATAGGCTGAATATTTTACTTTTAAATAGTATTGTCTTTTGTGTTTAAGAATTAAGATTTTCTTCATGGCCATGTTCAGTTTTTAAACATGTATGTCAACATAGAAGAAACTCTTTTGCATTTGAATACCAAGTCCTACACACAATTATCAAATCAAGTACGAATGAGTGTGACCAAATTCCTTCTCACATTTCTTTTTTTTAAATTCCTTTCTCAAAGGTACACTACAGCCAGCTTGAAAGAGCACCCAATGTTCAAAGCTGCAACAATTTGAGCTCCCAAATAAATAGTGTGGCATTTGCTGTAGTTTGGATCTGAGGCATTCCCAGATCCCCAGGCTGTGTTGTTGCTGGGCGATGGAGGCACTTTTAGGAAGTGGAGCCAAGTGTGAGGAAGGGAGGTCATGCGCCATGCCCTTGAAGGGGATACTGGGACCCCAGGCTCTTCCTCTCTCTTTCCCTTCTCAACTGCCATGAAGCCAGCAGCCTCCTCTGCCGCACACCCCTGCCATGATGTAATGCACAGCCACAGGTCCAAAGCAGTACAACCAAGTGACCACGGATTGAAATCTTTCAACCTGGGAGCCACAATAACCTTTCCTCCGTTTAAGCTGACTATCTCAGCTACTTGGTGCAGCAAGAGAAAGCTGACTCACAGGTATAGCCCAGAGCACAAAATAAACAACCACAAGCCACATTTATGTATAAAAGCTTGCATTAAAAAATTGTGAGGAAATAGATAAATCACTCACACAGATTCTGTATAATTTACACAGCAAACTCTACCCTCAGGGATGTGGAACTGAACTCCCCACTTCTGAAGTGTGGGCTATGCCTCATGACCTCTCTCCAGAGGGTTGTTGTTGTTGTTAGGTACCGTAGAGTTGTGTCTGACTCATAGAGACCCTCATAGGGTTTTCAATGGCTGTTTCGGGATTGCCTTGGGAGTGGATTGCCAGGTCCTTCTCCCAGTTTGCTGTGCTGGGAATTGAACTCAGTACCTCAGAGACTGCAGAGCAGCGCTCTATCAACTGAGCTAAATCCCAGCCCCTCTCCAGAGGGTACAATATGGAGAGGAGGGAGGGTGAGGGTTCACCTCGTGGTGGTGTGACCTGACAGATGTACCTCACCCCACAAAGGGTGACTGAGGCTGTCATCTCCAGGATAAGGCACAACAATGGTGTGAGAAAGGCCCTGCACCTCTGTGGTGTCCCTTCCCTCAAACCATAACTCCAGTTGTATTGTATCAAACATGTCTCACCGCAGGGACTCTTGAAATGATCTGATAGTCCTCAACACTGCTGACATATCAGCAAAAATGTCGGAATGAGAGCCTCCCAAGGTTCTCCCTCCATGAAAACAATGAAAAAACTGGGGAAAGTGGTCAAAACCAACTCTACAAAACTCTGGAAATTAGTGTAGAGCTTGTAGCAACTGTGGGAGAATTTAGCCAAAATAAACAACAAACAAAAAGCCTGAATCTCAGTGGGTCAGCAAGCTTTATGGTATTTTAACTTACTGTTTCCTGCCCCCTACTCTTCAGCACTGTGGCAGCCTTAAGAAAATAATGGCCTGCGCCGGGCATGGTGGCGCACACCTGTAATCCCAGCGGCTTGGGAAGCAAAGACAGGAGGATCGCAAGTTCGAGACCAGAGGTACTCTGCATAACATAGCGAGACCCTGTCTCAAAAAGTAAAAAAGAAAAAAAAAAAGGGGGGGTGGGGACACAGCTCAGTGGTCCAGCACTTGCAAAGTATGCAAGTGTGAGGCCCTGGGTTTAACCCCCAATACCGCAAAAAAAAAAAAAAAAAAAAAAATAGAAAAAGAAAATAATGGCCTGCATTCATGATATCAGGGGCAGAGTGGGGTAAAACACTTTCTCAGAGACTCATTACCAAAGAGAAGTTATTATTTGACCATCCCAGCTGTTCCTTAGCTTGTCTTTACTTGACCTCATTAGACTTATACCAGGGTTAAAGGTATCTCTCTGGAAGACATTTGTCAAGTGTTTCTAAATATCAACTGCTTTAGGCAATGAATAGCATTCAGAGCAAACAACAAACAATCAAATGCTTAAAGGAAAAGCTGACAAATGAGATTCCCGTAAGGGGTAGGAGGCATAGCATAGGCAGGGTAGCTCTGTGCATAAACACAAGGAAGATCTGAGACCTGAAGAGGCCCGCTGACTGACTGTGAGGACCTGCATAAGCAACAAGTAGAAGCTAAGGCAGATTTGTGAACTAGCTGGCTGTTTGGAAGGTGAACCCCAACACGCACGCAGCCCAGTGGCAAACACATGGTGATGTACCGGTTCTGAAGGTAATTTTTGTCTAATTAGTTGACCACTAACCAAAGAAGAGACTTCAGTGTCCACACATGGAAAAGATAGACTTTAGAGAGAATTAGTTTAGAAAAGTCACCAAAGAGACAATAAAAACTACAACAAAGCAGCAACAGCAAGCCCTGGGTAGGAGAAAGAATATGAAAGAATCTGATTTCCAAAATTATCATATATATTATTTGAAACATCCAATTGTCAACAAAAAATTATGATATATGTGAAAGAATGTTTGATCAATACACAGGAAGAAATCCAATTGAAACTATCTCTGAGGAAATCCACACGTTGGACTTACTAGACCAAGACTTTAGAACTGTTGTTGTTATTAGGTGTTGTTGAGTGGGGTCCAACTCATAGTGACAGGATTTTCAGTGGCCGGTTGTTTGGGGATTGCTTTGGAAGTGGATTGCCATGTCCTTCTCCCATTTTTGTGGTGCTGGGGATGGAACTGAGGGCCTCAGAGAGTGTGGAGCAGCACTCTACCAACTGAGCTAAATTCTAGCCCTAGCTGGTGCTATGGTTTGAATAAGAAGTGTCCCCCCAAACACCTCACGTATTGAAGGCTTGGTCCCCATACAAGCAAGGTTCAGAGATGGAACTTTGGGGAAGTGATTGGATCATGAGTACTGCGACTTCATGAACAGAATCATCCACTGATGGACTCAAGATTTGACATCATTATTGATAGGTGATGGAGTTACCATGATAGGTGAGGGGTAGCTGCCATGAGTTGGGGCCTGGCTGGTGGAAGCAGGCCACTGGGAGTGTGCCTTTGAAACCATGCATTCTGTCCCCCGTTCCTTCCTCTTGGTCATTCCTCTCTTCCCCCCGGGCCGCCACGAGGTGAGCGGCTTTGCTCTACCTTGTCCTTCCACCTTGATGTTTCTGCCTTGCCATAGACCTAAAAACAGTGGCTCCAACTAACCATGGACTTTTGAAACCTCTGAAAGTGTGAGGCAAAATAAATCTTTCCTCCATTTAAATTGTTTCTCTTGGGTATTTGCCATAGTGACAAAAACTGACTGATGCAGTAGGCAATGCAAGGGCATATTGAAAGTGCTGGAAAAAAACCCTTAACAACCAAGAATTCTATATTCTTCAAATATATCTTACAAAAAATGGCAAATTCTAGACATTTGCAGATAAAAGATGATTAAACTCATCACTAATAAACCTACTCTGCAAGAAATAGTGAAGGGAGTTCTTCATGCTAAAAAGAAAGATACTGGGCAGTAATTCAAATCCACATGAAGAGATAAAGACACCAGTAACATATATAACTAAAAATAGGTGGCATCCTAGGTGTATGTTCTGTTTGTAATTACTTTTTGCCTATTTGATTTAAAAGACAATTGTGAAAAGCAATGACTAAAAACATAAGTTGATGGGTACAAAATGTATGAATATATAATTTGAGGAAATACATAAAGGAGGGAGGAAATAGAGCTATATGGGAGGAAAATTTAGGTATACCATTGAAATTAAATTGGAATTAATATCAATTAAATTGATATAAGTTAATGTGGTAATGGTAATTATCAGGGCAAACTCTAAGAAAATAGCTAAAAATATATAGTACAATAAATAATGAAGGAATTTAAATGATAAACTGAAAATATATATTTATTACAAAAGAATGCAATAATAGAAATGAGACACAAAAAAGACATGACATGTACAGTACCAATGGTAGAATTGTCAACATTAATTCTACATTATTGGTAATGCCAAATGGAATATGAGATCACATAAACTTTAAGACAAAATTGCTGTTAGAGACAAATGAAAACATTTTATAATGATAAAAGTGTTGATCTATCAAAGAGATAAACAACTCTAAGTATATATGTACCTGACACAGAGCTACAAATTACAAGAATCAAAAAGAAAGACAATTGATTGGAGAAAAGACAGTTCTATAATAATTATTGGAGATGTCAATACCACATTTTCCATAATGGATAGAACAACTAAACAAAAGATAAACAAGGAAATAGAAGATTTGAATATCTTTATAACCCAACTAGACCTAACAAACCTCTTCACAGTGCTCCACCCAGTGGGAGCTGACTGTACACCCCTCTCACGTGAGCAGGGAACGTTCTCCAGGATAGAATATTTGTTAGTCCATAAAACAATTCTTAGTAATTTTTAAAGGATTCAAAACATACCACGTATTTTTTTAACCATGATGAAATGAAATTAGAAATCAACAACAGAAGAAAATTCAGTAAATTCAAATCCAAATACGTGTATAAAATAAGCAACACTTCAACTTTTGCATAAAAAGTAATTTTAGATCTATTTTTAAAGGATTCACTATTTTATAAATCAAAGGGACTCTGAAGTTTATAAAAACTTAAGAAGTCATTAACGAAGAGAGAATTAAACTTTCTGTCCCTTGATTTCTGCCAAAGGGCAGGAAGACTTATTTCCTGTTCAGGAAAGATGGAGATTTTCTCTTCATGAGAGACTCAGAAATCTCCAGGTGCGAAGGCTGACACTGGAAGTTGTCAGAGTTTCCCTGGCTGGAGCAGCAGAAAATCAGTGCAATTGGCAGAACGGAAAGGGCCATTGGAAAGGGAGCGTTTAAGACAACTAGAGCGGAATCTAGAGCTTCGGCTGTGGAAGCAGCCAGCCAAGCCTGGCCAGGTGATGGAAGGATGGACGGGGGCAGGTGGTCTCCTGTGCTCTCACTTCAGCAAGATTTAGTTTTCCAGATAGCCTTCCTCACATATAAAAGCCATGCTGAGAGAGAGAGAGAGAGACAGACAGACAGACAGACAGGAGGAGAATATTCTTACTCCAATACCACTGGGGCTTATTTTCCTGCATTATTCCCAGGGCCTGATTTCACAGGAAAGGACAGGAAGAAAGTGAGCTAAGAAGTTTCCTTGTCTGTCTTCACGTGAACTCATTAGACTTGGTAGGAATCACATCTAGCCTGAGATTATTTGGAAGAATGGACGACATTTTCTCCGGAAAGAAAAGCCAGTACCTATAGATTCAATAGATCCAGAGAGAGGTGGACAGATTAGGTTTCAGAACACTGACAGGCTTAACTGAAGATTTTTACTGGAATAGAAGTGGGGTGAGTAATTGGGTATTTCCTCTCTTCACACAATATGCGTTCTCTTGGCTGTGCTTTCTTTCCTGGTACCGAGGGCATTGAACCCAGGGCCTTGTACGTGCTAAGCAAGTTCTCCACCAGTGCTGTCCCCCTAGCCCCATCTTTTTTATTTTTCATTTAAAGACAGGCTGCCTCTGGCCTCAAATCTGTGATCCTCCTGTCTCAGCCTCCGAGTAGCTGGGATTACAGGCATGCACCAGGCTCCCTGCTTCTCTTGGCCTTGAAAGACCACATCCCAGGACCCCTTTTGTGAGTCTCAAGGACTCGTTCTCATTTGAATGCAGCCGTATTAGCTCAGATCTCAAAGCAGCAGCTCTGGGGTATGTTTTTAATTATCAGGTTGAGTCGGCACTTGGCCGTGCGTATTAGGAAACATCTTGGTCAAAGTCAGACGGCTGAGCCCTAGGACGAGGTGGGAACATTCGCACAGGCTTGTGCAAGCACTTCAGGTCCTCT